>JARKHS020008357.1:0-82953 GCA_030143305.2 Amblyomma americanum
TCACGACTTGAAGGGGGCGTCCGGAACATGGAAGGCTACCCCGCACCTCCACCAGATGTCACGTTGTGGTGACGGCAGTCGAAGCAGCGATGAAGACGGACGAAACAGTCTTCTAAAAGAACTGTTTATTGGGCTGACTTGCACCCAAAATGGACTGAATCACTCGGCGGCGGCGAAGCGACAAGCGTGCTCGGCGGTCGTCGAACAGAATGCCCGCCGCTGTCGGCCGTGCTCAATTTAAAGCTGATAGCGAACATTCGAGATAAAGGGCGCAAAGTTACTAGAACATTCCGGAACAACGTAGAATCAGCTTTGCCTGGCTGCGATCAATCGAGATAAATCTAGTCGCGTCTTGCGTCGCAAACAAAGCGATAAGGTGGTGTCGCGGCAGATTTGAAAAACGAATAAACACTGCAAATATTCGCGGCAATATACTATGGTATGGTATGTAGGATATTAGCCTTCCTAAGCCTCTCGGGAGAAATTACAGCAGCGTTCAAGGAGAGCTCAGGATTAATTTCGACCACTCTGTGTTCTTTACCGGCCACTGACATTGCACCTCACAAGAGCGTCTTTTTCATTTCACTTCAATCGAAATGCGGCCGCCTCGCCAGGGATTCGATCCCGCGACCTTGGGCTAAGCAGCCGAATGCCTTAGCCACCAAGAAACGATGGCGGTTTAGACAGATGAGACTGTTGAGACGTCTCGTACGTAACGTGTTCACACACCTGACCGCACAGCCGGCGGGAGCTGTTATTCCCCATTTTCTAATCTTAAACCATAAAATACTTCCCGCTTTTCACATACTCACAGGTGTCCCTGCATAGCCCTTTTAGAACACGCAGATGTCAATATAGAAAACTATTTTCTGCGTTCATTAGGTTTTTCTGCCTTCATATGGCTTTACCTGCCTTGTCTACAAAGGTTCCAATCGCGGCACACTATATCCCGACAGTGTAACCTAACCCGAAGAAGCAGCGCGTGCACACGGGGTCGCAATGAACTGCATGTGGAGCACCCACCGCCCTGTATCGGTTTCCCGCCTTGGTGACGCGCCGGTCGTAGTAGAGCCTGCCCACGGCGAAGTTGAGCAGGCGCATGGTGAGGCGCACACACTCTCGCGGAACCTCGGTGGGCTCCAGCAGCAGGTAGCGGTAGTGGTCGAACCGGAAGCGCGCCTGCCGGAAGCGGCTCATGGTGTGCTGGCCCAAGGACTCCACGACACGCCAGCCTAGATAGTTGGCCACCATCGAGCTGCGTGGCAACGACAAGGACGTCGGTGTACTTGGTTGCAAAGCCACTCTAAGAGGCCTGGTAGACCGAACAAGTCTGCCGTAAATCGAGAACAGCCGGAGCCTCCTGTAATCAGATAAACTCAAGATCGAAGTGACAAATACTCTCTTAATAAAGTAGTCCTGCTCCAGCCAATGGCGTCGACAAATTGTGATTACGTCGGGGTCACACTACCACCAGCTCGGGAGACATCGCAGAGGCCTGGCAGGTACAAGGGTATTAGCCCCGATTTACCGGATTAACCACGACGTACGTCATGATGGTTGGACGATACGATTACCTGAATGAGGGCCCCTTTTAAAAGATATTTGCCGCTTAGGTCTTGAACTGCATCCTACTACACAAGATTCTTGTCGTGACTTGTCGCCTGCTGTCAAATGCCATCATACACGGGGCGGCCGTTTCGTGAAGCTACTCTTCGAAGCCGCTTTTTAGCGTCTACTCCTTTTCTTATATCAAAAGGAGACTAAGGCGTTGTTATTACTCTGCGGCAACTTAGCCCCACTGACACCAACCGAGGACACAGACGAGCTGACTTATCCAGATTGATCAGGTACTGGGCTAACATCCGTTCCGAATTACATACATGCGTAGTGAAGAACCAAAACGTCACACAATATATGTAGGTGAAGCGATAGGGGCGCTTTGTGAGAGAAAAAGCCCCCGAGGGTGGTTTTGCAACTTTGAAGCGCTGCCAAGCAATCCATTCATTGGACACCGTGGTATGGAGAACCAATGCTATTTAGCACAAAACGAGAGAATCCTCCTGAAAATTATGTACATGTTTCATATCACAGGTTCTGAGCTCTATGATCACTATGCCACATATGACGCCTAGATGACTGATTTCATTTCACGAACGTGCTTACACGTTCACACTGACCGGCTACTTTGAGCTAATGGGGCCGTGCCTGGGATGCTGGCTAACTTGTCTACACCCTCTCCTCTGAGTAAGTCTTGAAGAACTATACGTATTGTGCGCAAACATCTATAGAGTGATGTATGAGTAGGTCTTAACGGTTACTTTAACGGAGACAGGTTTTTCGTGCGCCAGTGCCGTGTGGCGTTGTGGGGAAACCTTCAAAGACGACTGAAATGATGGGCCGAATTTAAAGACCATGTCGTTCATGGGCAGTGAGAGACGCTGCAGACACTTCAGCGGAGTAAGGAATAATTCATGGCCTTCACGGACGCTTCTGTCGAGTGGGAGGCAGGCGTGGTGCATTATTTTACCTGGACACCCCCTTGAGCAGCCTGGAGAGCTTCTTGAGGTACATGGGGTGTGTGACGACCACGTGGTCGTTGAGGTCCATCGACACGCCCACGTCGCGCAGAACGAGGTTGAGGAAGTACGTCCACCGAACCTACGCAACAGAGGATGTTTGCACAAAGCAAGCTAGCGTGCATCGCTGGGACTTCATTTACGGTGCCATAGAGAGTTCTAGCTCCTGTGTCTCTGCAATTTCGCTGGCGCGACAGCCCGAGAACCTCGCAAATTTCTTCTGAATGGCTGTACTTCATCTCAGGATGTTTGAAACAAAACAAAAAGTGGGCTTAATTCCACGTTTTCGCATTTTAAATTCAATGGCGTTTTTTAACGCAGCTTGTGTACGTTTCCGTGGCATGCATGTGTTGCACGGACGACTGGCGTTATCTTACATTGAGCGTCGCTCAATAAACACATATCGATATATGGGCGTCCTAAGAAACTCGATGCAAATGTTTGCCTTACAAAAAAATTAATTTAAAAGCGTACGTGAATACCATGCTTTAGATTTGAAACAGGCATCCAAATAATGAAGTCATATTACAACAGTTTAACACCAGTAGCAGGTAAAGATTGCGCGGACCTGCAGAAAATTTAGTCCCACCGATATCACATACGGAGCGAATTTTTGCCACTAAGAATCAGAACCAGTTTATTGGAACAAAAAAGAAAATATAAGGTCGATTTTTAACTACCGTCCAAGTTACATCTTAAATGTATGTTGAAGGTACATCGTTTTAACCATTTCACGGCGGGCGTAGGGTGCCTTTAACCTTGTTCCCAACGGTTGTTCAAAACTTGCCTAAACTGACCTCAGGAATGGCGCCCTCGAGCGTCCTCAAAGCCATCAGGTTGTAGACTCTCCTCGGGTTGTGCGCTACGACCTCCGGCTCCGATATCTACGAAGGCAAACATCAGCACACCGTCAAAAATTCTCGTAAAGATGCATGGCCAGAACGCCCAGAGGAGCTGGATGGCCAAACGCAAGTCCAAATTTTGGAAGACTCAGTCGCTATTAGCTCGTGCGCTAGCGGACCCATTCTCGTGTTTCTCTGTAGTTTCGAGCAGTTCCTCTTGAACGCGTGAAAAGCTTGCAGAAAAATTGCGTATTAAAAAATAAACTGAGCCATTTACCGCACTGTATTGCTTCCTAATCTGAACTTTCCCTCGCCTGTCACAAATTGAAAATTCCTCAATTCATTTCGTGAGGTAATTTACTTCGTTTTTATACTCCTGCTTCCTTCACAAATCGACCAAGGCACTGTTGTCTCACCTCCGTGCTGACAACGTAACTTATCTTTAACACCGTAGTCTATGTTGCGTTGGTACAACCTGCATAAACCGAGCTCACCATAATGCGTTTGTTTAATACGGATTGTTGGCGGAAGGGGGGTGGGGGTGATTATCTCGAGCCATCAGGGCCGACTTTACACGTAGCTCAGGCCTCGCGCTTTTTTAAACAGTGGCACAGCTCTTCGAAACAAGCATGTCATAGTACAAATGCCACCTCTGCTTGGAAGTATCTGCGACTGCAATTTCATCGACATAGCGAGCGACTAACAGGACTTACAGTTGAGACCGCGTATATAACAATGCCTGCTTCATGAGCGAAAGGTAATGTAAACTGGGAGCTGCTAAAAAATTAAAAAAAAAGTATTTCATCGCTGCCAACGCTACCGCGCCAAAATTAAGCAGCTGCCTGCAGGATATACGGTGTCTCCTTCAAAGTGGCCCAGGGGTTGTGAGGCGTAAGAGGACTCATCGGGGGCGTTGGTGGGCGAAGAAGAGAGGAAGGGCGAGGCGGGACAGCTCAAAGCGACAGGGCCGACTCACGGCTGCCAGCTTGGCCTCGAAGATGACGATCTCGTTGACCAGGTCGGCGGCCGCCACGTTGGAGCCCATGAGCAGCGCGCAGCGGTACATGTACAGCTTGTAGCGGTGAAGGATGCGGAAGAAGGGCGACCGGTAGCGACCTCGCAGCACCATGGGCTCCACGCCGTACGACGGCTGCCCGATCTGTGCACGCGCGCGGGAAACGGAAGCTCAGGCTGTGCGCTGAGTGCGTTGCATCCCCATTTGTCGCGGCATCTGGCGGCGGAAAAAGCAGTCATCAACCCGCCTTTGCTGAGTCTTTCTGCGCACCTGCTCATACTTCGCGCCGGTTGCACATTTCAAGGCCCGCTTAATGACCTGTTGTCTGAACGCTCTTGACGCAAAGAGCTGTGCGAGAAGCTCTTTTTCTGCGCCATCAGGAGCCGCATCCATATGAGGGCCTGTTCCTCGCGTGACTTGAGAAATTTAGCCTAGCGCAATCCGCTTGCATGGGAAGACGCTGCGTACGCGCAGATCATCCAGAGGGCGCGAGATGGTGACAGGTGCCGGCCAGCTGCGCGCGCGCGTACTGCGTCGGCACCAATCAGCACGTGCGCACTGGCGCCTGATCGATAGCGGTAGCGGCCGTGAATCACGCTATGCTAAATCTCTCTCCTATCTCGTCGTGCGTTAACGATCAACCTCATGGCTCCCAACGGCTCTCTATCTTTGCTTTGTGACAGCGGATCGTTACGCCTTGCATGAGCTCATTACTATGCCGAGAAGAAATTCAGAAACAAAAAGTTTTCGCTCTCCACCGAGGGCTGAAAGAGAAATTTAATGTTGCTTGCTTGTACGTACCGGCACAATTTTGCAAGGCGCCGAACATGAAATCTGGGCACCTCCTTCTGCACTCGAGTTTCCGCGATGCCATACCAACATTTTATTCACACAATTCGCACTCTCCGGCAGTTGTGTCATAAATGCATCTCCGTACGTGTTTTTCTCATCAGGATGTCTCTGCCGTTTACTCACGGCGCCCGCGAAGCATCTGCGACCAATCGACTCGACAGCGGCCAGTGAGGAGGAGGAATGCAGTGCTGCTCACGTAGACCAGGTAGCGGTCGCTGTCGTAGTAGTCCAGGCCCACGCGCACCGACACGATGGCGTCCAGGCCCAACTCCCGGATGACGTTGCCCAGGATCAGATAGGTGGGGAACTTGGCCGTCCGGTTCAGGAGGGGCCACCGCGGAAGGCCCACGTACGACAGCAGCTCCTCCAGCGGCCGCGTGCCCTTGCTGTTGCGCAGGTCTAGCGGAAACACACGCAATCGATGGTCTTGTTAAGTTAGTGGACTGGACTCCAAAGAGAAGGTGAACGCAGCAGAGGGTAGCGGGCAGTGAGGTGGTATGTGAGATTAGAAAATCTGCGGGGATAAGGGACCTTTTTTAAGTAACGCACCACTGTAGCGGCCGCCAAGCGAAGCACGTTTGCCGGGTCGGGTCAAAAAAAAAGCTCTCTCGCATTATTTCTGCCAAAGTTCCTTTACAATAGCGGGCTTATTTTTTGGGCAGTAGTTAATAGAAGCGAAGGCTTTGCCTAGCCAGAGCAGATTGGGGTAAGTCGTCTGGGGACACACCTTTCGCGCTCCACTTCCCGACTAACGAAGGCTGGTGAGCCTGACCGCATCTTCTCAGGCTTGGAATCGGTGCGTGCGGGGACCATGCGTGCTTCTGCGAGGGCCTAGAAGATGCTAGCACTGCACCTAATTATGATTCCACAGTTCATCCGTTCAAAAAAAAGGAAATTAGTTCGTGGACGAACGCGTGCAGCGAACTCCTCCCCATTTTCGCCTGCCATAGTGGGCAAAAACGGCTGACGAGGCTTGGCCCATGCGCAGGACGGTACTGGAAAGAGGGTCATTAGCCTTAGTCCTGCAGTGAACGTGACGTGACTCGGTTGACTATGACGATAACGATGATGATGAATACGCGGGTACTGAGATAGCTCTCCCCATCTGCAGTTGTTTTGTGTTGTCTGGCCTGCCTGCCATGAATGCGCAAGATTTTGTTGCTAACGCAGCAGAAATAGAGCGCCCGTTTGAAAGCATAGGTTGATATTCATGACACAAAAAATGTGATTTACTTCGCAGAATGGCCGCCCGAGAAGGATGCTGCTCCCTCTCCCGTTATCCTAGTGCAGGAAAAGAACGTTTTTTTTTGTAATGGGGAGATGTTCTGAAAAATATACATGTTCAGGGGAGCGCCGATACGTGCCCGGTTTTGACTATAATGGTCCATGCAACATTGCGTTTGTACAATCTTTCCAGAGAAATCTTGACAGAAATTCAAAGAAAAAAAATACGACAAATATTTAAACGCAAACTGTAATTTATAGATAGAGCACCTCGATAATTTTTTAGCGGTCCCGCGCGCGAAGCAATTCCGGAACTACTCAAAGCGATTTTTTCTGTTTTCGCAAGAATAGACGCGTAACCTGCATTCCACGTTTCCTTTTAGTTATTCTCCGAGCGATCAACCCTGCTGTCATCTCATGTGTCGGATAAAAGGAAGCATTGGGTGTTACAGTGAGAGTTTTATAGCAGCTTCCGAAGATCGCTGTCACAAATGCGCCCACCAAGCTGCGCACTTTTTTATTTCAGCAACGTAGAAAAAATAATAAACAATAAAAATCTGCCACCTAACTTTCGCCGCATGCGATAGCAGGGCCTAAGCTGTGTTTCCTGCAGCTGGCAGTTAACCCTGTCCTGTGCCAGCTGCGGGGATATGGTGGCCGCAGCAGCCACATGGCAGGGTTACTTGGAGAGGTATGGGCAAGGAAGGCCTTTGCCGTGCCGTGGACGCACTCAGGCTGATGATGAGCATGATGAAGGTCGCCGCAGACTCACCGACATTGAGGCAGGACTGGAAGAGTGCGGCAGCCTTCTGCGTCGCAGTCTGGTCTCGGTACGTTACCACGGTGTTGTTAAGGATCTCTGCACGGAACAAGCAAGTCTCCATATAAGAGGCAGCAATTTCGCTCGAGGTCCTTCTACAACCGCTCATTTCAAACACCGAGGAGGAGGAGCCATTCGTGAGGAACGAACACTTAAACTGCCGTGCGACGTAATAACTCACCACATTATTAGAGCGCTGTACAGCATAGCGCGATCTGCGATCCGCTTCCGTGATCTGTTTCCGCGGGGCGCCACTGCTCATGTCGAAGCTGTGGTTCCAAGCGGGGGCTGCTCACCAGTTCCTAGTTCGGGCAGACGGCCCCGAAGTGCTCGCGCCGCAAGAGCCCTACAATCCCCTCACCCTACCCAGCTACGTGCCCATCGTCCCCTTTTCTCCTACACCCCCTCGGGTTGCATTTCTTGTACGCCGTGCGCTCACTACTATCTCCCACCCCTTAGACGTCCCCGAAATAGATCATCTCCTCATCGAACTCGTGCCGCAGCGCGCTCGGGATACTGGTCTCTTCATCCTCAACGTATACAGCCACCCGAAGTGCCTGCGGCACGACTTCGACCGACTATTCACGCTTGCTAAGCGAGCCGCACACAAATGTCCCCTTCAGATTGTAGGGGACTTCAACGCCCCGCACACGGCCTGGGGCTACACAGCCGACACACCCATGGGGCGCAGGGTATGGCTCGCAGCTCAGCAGGCTGGCTTCTCCTCACAGACCCCACCACCCCTACTCGCACCGGGAACAGCGTCTGCGCAGGCACTACTCCTGACCTCACCTTCACCCACCGCCTCCCTCACGCTGCGTGGTGTAACACCCAGGAAAATTTGGGTAGTGATCACTGCACTATCGAGATTCTCCTACAACCAGGCCCAACACGTAGACCCTCTCATGATGCTACCATCACGAAGTGGGACTCGTTCCGCACCTCCCGAGCAGCCCGCACTATACACACCATCTCAGGCATAGCCACTTGGTGCGACCAACTCCAGCGTGACGTCCGCGCCGTGAGTCGCCAACTCCCAGAGGACTGCCCTGAAGACGCGATGGATTCCCATCTCCTGCACCTATGGGACGCCAAGGCGGGCCTCGAACGGAGATGGCAGCGTCAGCGCTGGAATAGAACACTCAGACGCCGACTGGCCCGGCTCAACAAGGAGATTGAGACGCATGCTGCAACTCTGTCTCGCCAAATTGGGAATCTCTCTGTAAAAAGCTGGACGGCAACATGAGCCTGCCCCAGACCTGGAACCTATTCCGCCATCTCATTGATTCGACACAGTCCAAGACACACCAGAAACACAACCTCATAAAGCTCATACTCATATGCGAGGCCTCCCCGCAGGAACTTCTCGAGGAGCTTCGTGAACTATTCCCGGCATATCCCTCCGCAGACCACCCTGACTACACAGGCTCTCCCAACGACCTTCTCGACTAACCGATCACCGAGGCGGAAGTGAGGGCAGAACTTCGGCGCCTCAACGCGTCCTCAGCTCCTGGCCCCGACGGAGTGCACAACAAGGCACTCCGCAACCTCGATTGCCCCTCCGTCAAAGCCCTAACCGACTACTTCAACGAATGCTGGCTGCGCGGCTCCCTCCAACCTCAGTGGAAAGACGCCAAAGTAGTCTTTATTTCGAAATCCGGCAAACCACTTCTACCCGCTAACCTCCGTCCCATCTCTCTTACGTCGTGTGTGGGAAGCTCATGGAGCGCGTTCTCCAGACCCGGCTCAGCCGGTATTTGGAGAACAACAACCTTATGCCTTCGTGCATGTTTGGTTTCCGCCCGGGCTTCCACCCAGAACGTCTATCTACAGCTCAAGCACCACATCCTTGACTCCCCCCGCGGGCGACACCAAGGCTATCCTCGGCATCGACCTAACAAAAGCTTTCGATAACGTTACCCACGCAGATATCCAAGAGGGCCTCCACGCCCTAGGCGTAGGCCCGCGGATGTACAATTACGTCCGCGATTTCCTCTCCGAACGAACAGCCACACTCACCATGGGCGACCACCGGCTGCCCGATGTCTCACTGGGAGCACGGGGAACCCCTCAGGGTGATGTACCGTCTCCTATCCTCTTTGATATAGCCCTTCTCCAACTCCCCCACCAACTCGCCCAAATACCCGACATACATTTCAGCCTCTATGCTGACGACATCACTATCTGGGATAATCAAGGCAGTGATGCCGACATGGAACACAACCTACAGTCGGCCCTCAACATCATCGACTCATACGCTCGCGCGCGCGGCCTAGCCTTCTCCCCTTCTAAATCAGAAATCTTCTACCGCCCCAGGCCGCACGACTCCGCCAACCCTCCCATCTCACTCACTCTAGGAAACCACCCCATTGCCCTGGTCTCCAAGATTCGCATCCTGGGCCTCGTCCTTCACTCCCACGGCGCGCATGGCAACGCCATCCACACTCTCCAGACCCAAGCTCAGCAAGCCACCCGTCTCATTCGGCGCGTGGCGAACCGGCGCGCGGGTCTGCGAGAGCGGAACACTCTCCGCCTCACCCAAGCTTACATTACGAGCCGCACGGCGTACTCATTCCCCTACCTCCCCCTAAAGCAGAAGGAGCGAGACCGCATCAACGCGCTCCTCAGGAACTGCACGAAGGTTGCCCTCCGCCTACCCTCCAGCACCTCTACTACCCGGCTCCTCAACCTCGTACCCACAACACGTTTGAGGAGCTGACAGAAGCCACCCTAACAGCACAGCTGACTCGCCTGTCGAGTACCGCGGCAGGCCGCACTCTACTCTGTCAGCTAGGCATCACCCCGATCACCCATCCTACCGAGGGCGTTCCCCTACCTCCAGACCTACGCTCCCATCTCATCATCCTTCCAATCCCTAAGAACATGCACCCCGAGCACGACGGAGAAAGCAGGACAGCCCGCGCCAAAGCCCTGCACAAGTTCTACGGCAACAGTCCCGAGGTAGCCTACGTGGACGCGGCAGCGTACTCGTCGGGCTCCCGCATGGTTCTCGCCGTCGCTAATTCTCAGGCCCGACTAATCGCATCAGGATCCGTCACCACAGACTCATCGGAAATTGCAGAGGACGCGGCCACAGCACTCGCTCTTGCCTCCACCTCTGCCACCAGAATTATCTCCGACTCAAAATCCGCCCTATCCAATTTCGCCAAAGGGTTGATATCCCGCACAGCGGCTCGGCTTCTACGCTTCTGGCACCCCACCCACCCCGTAATCCTTATCTGGACCCCCGAACACGCAGGCCTCCCGGGTAACGAGGAGGTCCACTCCCTCACCCGAGGTCTCACTTTCCAGGCCGGAGTTGGACCTCCTCCGCCATCCCGGGAGCGTCTGCTACGTTCAAAGATATCCTTGCCTACTAGCGAGATACCCGGCGCGTTTACGCACCGCCGGCTTCCTCCCTAACCTTAACCCAGGCCTCCCACTGGCGCCGACCCCAGACCCCAACTGCTTCCTACCCTATTCTCCTTCATGCCCGCTACCCTGATCTATTCCTTTCTTCTTGTAAGCTCTGCGGGAAACCGGGAGACTTCCTTCATGTCCTCCTCACATGTCCTGCCTTCCCACACCCTCCATCCCCCACCACGGCGGAGTCATACTGGCAGACTCCCCTGGCCAGCTCCGCTGCTGCTGACCAGCGCCGGATAATTACCGATGCCCTGAAACGGGTAGCCCTCCAAGGGTTGTCCTTTGCCCTGTAAGGACGCCGCCCTAAGGGTTGCCTCGTACCATGTTAGGGGGTTTGCCCCTCTCGGTATTTGGCAATAAATGTTTCCACCACCACCATGTATACATCGCTCTAAGGGCGACAGATGGCGCCAGGGGCCGGTTAGCTGCTCGCACGACTGCCGCGTCAGAACCAATCAGCGCGTGCGCACTGGTGGCGAGGAAGGGGATCACGATAGCGGATCGCGCTATGCTAAAACTCAAGAGTTGTCAGGCCTAGCAGTGGTGGTTATGCTGACGCAAAACGCACGTACAGGCAGTATGGTTGTTCCTAACCATCGCGACACCATCTCCCACACATCCCTCCTCACTCCCCAAGTCTCTTTTTGTCATATGAGCCAGCTGGACCGCACCACCGCAGGACGTTCACTCCATCCTCTTGCCTCGCCTAGCACGGCATGTCCCCCACCCCCGTTTATGACACCATAGCTGCAACTGCGCCCCCTTAACTTCCTGCGTAACCCACAAAGGTACTGATGGTTCACAACCTGCGCGTGGGTGGTGTAACAAAATATCTCCCCTACTCACCCGCCAAACGTGCTAACGTGTTTTTCCTTTTCCTCTTTGGCTGTCGTTAACTGCCCATGGACACCAGCGATCTTGGTATTGAAAAAACTCTAAGCTGGAGCTTCTTTATTACAACTGCCTTGTCGTGTCCAGTTATGCAGTTCTTTAAGAGCGCCAACAAAAACAGCTGAGTACAGATTAGTCGGTGCAAAACTTTGGCATTACACTAAAGCCAGAAGTGCGTAAAACGGCACTAAACGACTCACTTTGTCCCGGAACGGTTACTCCGTTGGGAGACTAAGGTGCCTCATGTCCTTTTGCAGCTTGTAAGTGAGGGAGTAATGATTTCTCTGGAGTGATTTAAGGTTGCGACAGAGCAATTAGCTCCGAGGCAACGAGACCTGTGGCACTTTTTAGTCCTTCTGGGTTTCAGTGTAGGTCGCAACGTTAGTCTGATTTTTCATCATTTGGGAGGCCGGTCCTAAGAACAACCAGCGTACGTCATGTGCGAGCACAACCACAGCGATTTAACCATCGGAGTGATCCGAATGCAGCTCTCTGTTCAGAGCCTGCCCATTTTCACCTCCTATTTCGTCTTCGACTCGACGCAGCAGGCGCGAATGCACGCTAGTGGTGACCTCGTCCGGGGGCACCACAGCGCCCCTCACCCAGCCGCCGCAGGCGAACTCGTAGAAGTCCTCGCACGGCTCCATCGACGGCATCAGGCTCGAACGGAAGATGTCCACTGCGGAATGCGGCAGCAAGCAGGAACGCCTTTCTGGTATGAGCCGTCTCTCGCAGTTATCACTGGTTCCTTGAAATTGTTTATTAGCCCGTCGTGGTCACCACCGCGTGGTTTCGAAGACAGGCAGCCAACTTAAATTATAACATTTCCTACCTTTTCTTTTAACTTATCTATTCCGTTAACACTTGGTTTCTCGGCTATTACGCTGTGCATCTTACTGTGAAAACAACACCTTGTTGAGGATGGGGGTGCCAGCCCATCTCAGGCCACCATTGTTGGGGATTGCGCTTCAGCGCCACCGGTGCCACCAGAGTTGGAGACGGAGGGGTCGTTGAGTAGACTGACTCGTTCAACAGCGCAGGTCCCGTCCCTGATTTACGATGTCGGACTCCGTTAAGAAGGGACGGCACCTGCGGTGCTGAACGAGTCAGCCTACTCAAGGGCTCCTCCGTCTCCAACACTGGTGGCCTGCGATGTGCTTGGAACCCCATCCTCAACAACCTACTAGACTTGGAAGGCTTGCATGCGCCGACGTGACGTCACGCAAGTAAGATGGTTCTGCTCGCGACGATCCTGGCACCGATTGGATCCTCCCCATTCCATACCACCGCCTGCACACTGCGCTTTGACTGTCTGACTGTGACTGTGACTTTGTCTATGCTGCAACTTTGCTGTTCTCTTTCTTTGTTGTTTTTTACTTCCATGCTTTTCCGTTTAAATTTAGATTTTTTTTCTTTTGAGCGTGTAGCTCCTTTTCATATATCTTGAATTGGCTTTAAGCCGGTCAAAGCTTTGCTGGTTTGGGCAGCCTCTCTCTTTCGTTTATGCTGTTTTTTATACTTTTTTTAGAGGACCAATAAAAGGAGGCAGTGCGGGGGCCTACTCCGTAGTCTAGGTGGCCTTGGCCAGACCCAGTGTACAACGGCGACCGCTGCCATGTCGCAAGCGCTCAAGCTGCGACGCTTGTAATATGGGCGTCGCAGTTGAATGGCTCACCGTAGTTACGGCACTCTTGGGAGTTGCAAGAGAGCGCCGTGTTGGTGTACGGGTTGTACGGGACCTCCGGGTGAGGGCAGACTGCGGTAGACAAGCGTACGTGAGTGAGTCGAAAAGGGGAGTGGAAACATATCCGCTTCTGCCGTTCTCTGTTCACAGTTCGCAACAAGGTCTTGCGTAGAACGCCGCGATCGTTTCCTAGCGGCTAAGCGACTCCCAGGACTTACTGCGCATTTAACAGGAGATGAGTCCAGACGATACAGCAAGTTTAATTAAAAGGAAAGTTGCACATTCTATGTGCTACAGCTGCACTTCTGCGATCGGCACATATATTCTAGTGAAGGACTCTGAGAAAATAGACAGCATGAGTTTATGTACCGAAATATTAGTGCTTTAATTCACATTTTTGAACGGCATCTCCGCGAATCCTTTATGTAACGTCGTGTACACACGGACACTCAACTTATTTGTTTTGGGTTTCGCGGTTGCTGTTGGGGCTCCGGATGCAGCTTATAGTTGGAACATGGCGCCAAGTCACGTGGCGCAATGTGAAGCCAGGCATGCGTAATGAATGCGCAAAATTGTTTTCAAGACATAGGTTTTTGCGCAGTGTCATCGACTGTGCGCACCGCGAAATGAGGTCGCTACTATTACGCTCACTTATCTGTATGAAAGCGCTCGGTGCAGATCGATCGCTCTCTTTTCTAGGGCCTAATATGGCGAATGCACATGCTGCTTAGTCGCTCTGTCCTAGCTTAATCCGCAGCGGTTACAACACTTTGCATTTTAAGAGAGCTGTGCTCAGCGTACGTTTCTTCCTGCTTGATTTGCAACCCCGATAGGGCCTAAAATGCGCTAACTTGTCTCCGTACTGACTTCACTGTGCCCCTAAAGAATGAGTTACCGTGTGTCGGTGTTTACTCATGAGGACGCGAATGAAATTGGAGAAATAATTGCTTTGAAAGGTGAGAGTATTCCGTGTTCTTCGTAAAAGTTTGAGAATTTGAAATTTTCTTCTCCCACAGTGGATAATAATTAGTGATTGGAAGGGTTAAAATACGACCGCTGCAGTGGGAGATCGAATCGCTAACTTGTATTTGTTGGCAGGATCCCACAAACACTGAACCGTCGCTTCGAGTATTGTGGGCACTGTTGAAGGTTTAGGCAGATATATTCAGTGCTCTCTGCTACATATGGCAGTAAATAGATTACACTCACCAAACTATTTGCCTCTATTTGTCCGGCCACAGATCTGCACTGACACAGCTTCCGCAGTAAGGTCAATCACTCAGTCGCTCCTGCTTTTGAGAAGCTTACCTCTGCCGGGCTACATTGTTCCGCTCTCAGAAGCGGTCTATCCAATTTAGGTTGAGTTGATAAGGGGTATTCTTCAAAAAACTTTGTACGCTATAACTGTCACGGTCATTTCTTTGGCTCATATGGCTGCGAAATTTGTGAGAACCTTTTCTCTGCCGACTTGGCAGTAGTAGTAGTGGTAGTATAGTATTTGAGGGCCAATGGAGGAGCGGCAACGGAGGCCACGTAATGCGAAACCAAAGGGTGGTGGTTATTTGCAGCAATTAGACTGCAGGTTTCCATACCACCCTGATAGTTCCGCGTCTGTTCTCTATTTATGGCTCCCTCTTTTTATCCAGCACTGTTTCACTCACGCCAAGGTTCACAATGGAGCAAAGGCAGCCTCACAAAGATGCAGCTGAACACTGTTTTGACCACACATCAAAAGTCATACTTAGAAATGGGTCCGGTGAGAAAGCAGCGGAACGCGCACGCATGAAAACGAGGCCGTTCGGTTCCCCGGCTCGCTTACTGTCTCTGCTCGCGAAGCACTTGAGCAAGATGATGGTCATGCAGATGAGCGTGATGACGATCAGCACCGCGATGACGGTGACGCACGTGTTGAAGAACGTGTCCGGCTGCTTCTGCGCGCTGCAATGCAATACATCGCCAGGCAACGCCACGCTATTTCAAAGCGCAAGAAAAGCGGACAAGCATGCAGGAAGCAGAAAGCGAAACGACCCATGCTTTTAATTTGAGAAGGACCGGGCCAATAATGCGCTTGTTACACATACAGGGTGTTTCTCCTAAGACTTACAAAATTTTAAAAAGTAGACTTTCTGAGTTAGAAGAGCGCTTTTTTCGGCTTAGCATTGTCAGCGGTGAAGTACTTCAGAAAATAGCTAAGACGTGCTAATTAGCTAGCTGGTTAACTAATTTTGAATAGTTAGCTTTTTAACTCTTGCCGTAGGGCTCTTTAATTACTTAGTAAGTAATATCTATATCAGTTTTTAGAATATTAAAAATATGGTTGCCCTCGGCGCTGTTGCCCAACAAATTTCGGCTACATCGCGCCAAAATGCATAAGCTTCCGGGAAGTGTGCAGGCAAAGCAATATCTTTAGTACACGGAAATCGTCGAAATAGACAAAATTCTATAAATTGACATGAATATTAGTTGCGGTGGGCTACTCGCCTCTCAATAATTAGGGAACCTAACAAGAAGAGTTAAAAAATAACAATTGAATATTAGTTAACCAGCCTGTTAGTTAATTAGTACGCCTTAGCCTTATTCTGATGTAGTTTTCCACTGACAATGATAATCCAAAAAAAAGCGCTCTTCTAACTCAAAAAGCCTATTTTTAAAAATTGCTTAAAATCTTAGGTGAGACACCCTGTGTATTTTGCGTGACAAGCGCGTCGCCCAGCAGCGGATCTCGCAGCGGTAACAAAAACGTGCAGCACAGGTCAGGGGCGTAGGGTATTCGGTGTTAGAACACTCCCCGAAATTATCTAAGCGCTGCATTCCCCCCCCCCCCCCCCCCGCAGCACCTTCTTTCGGCCTTTTTTTCGCCCGTGCTATTCACACCGCATCGATATATTAAAACGTTCAACAGGAAATAAGAAGAGCCTCGGTTTGTTGACAAAAATAGTTCTTCAAATAGGAGCGTAAGTTTTTGCAGTAAAAATCCACTCTTCGCCTAGCACGACGTATGGCACTCCTTTTAATTGTGAGCACAGTTCATCCAATAAAACATACCTTTCCTTTCAGTCTACTTTTTCATCCCTTGCACTGTCTAAAACTACAAATGATCGTAAACTATCGCGAAAACAAAAAGTGAATTTTTTAGGGGCCTCTGCGTCCGAGCGCAAGTTCACAAGCATGGATAGAAGTTTTGACAAATGCCACTCGTTCGAAGTTTCCGACTTTGTTGTAGAGCAGAAGCTTTTGTGTTGTTGTATATTACGTGAAAATATTGTAAATATCCGCGATTTTTCGTACGAGTGCATTTTTTCGTGAGAAAATAAATGTTCTTCACGAATCAAGTCCTCGGAGTTCCGTGTGCGCTCGTATTATGTATATTACAATGAAAAAAGCAACTATCCATTCAGGTTTATTACAGCAGAAAAATGACTAGGATATTGTTTGGGCGCAGGCTGTTTTTTTTTTACCGGCGCCGTATAACATCTCCCGAAAAAATTTTCTGACTACGCCACTGGCACAGGTTTATCTTTGCTCCCGCAATGCACGTAGCGTGCCTAGTCTTCTCTAGAGCCAGAAATGACCTCACCCGCAGCATTTTCACTTTACATGCGATTGAATAAGACATAGAGTTCCATTGTCAGGTGTGCGGTGGTTATCATGTCACAAAACACACACACTGGACTTATCTTCCCGTCCAACAAAATCAGTACTCCCTTTTCCCACCCCTCCTACTCCCCCAAGTTCTTTTCACATGGAAGAGTTGCGCCACCCCAACGCAGTGCCTTCGTCCAGTTTTCTAGCTTCGCCTAGGACGACATATCGCAAACGTCCTTGGCCCTGCAGTTGCCAGTGTGCCCTACCAGGCTTCTGTGAAATCCACAAGGGATGCTAATCTTCATAACCCAGACATAAGTCGTCGTGAATAAATTGCTCACTCGCTCTCTCTATCTTTCATTCGCTCTTGACTTCCTTCTTCATTCACTCACTCACTTTCTCCCTCTTTCACTGCCTCTCACTCTGCATCACTCAGTCCGGTGCGGCCACAATTTGTATGGAGACAGAGGAGACTGCGTTTTCGGCGCGGATATGAAGAGGGCACTTTCTATTCGCGTGAAGCAGAGCAGGGCATAGACCATCGTACTGCACTGGTGGAAGTCGAATACAAGTCGGAGTACTGCCAGAGGGTCGTCTAAGGCGCGCAACTCAAAATAAATTATCGTTTCGGACTTTCCACTTTGTGGCACTACCGCTCGCCTGAATTGTTTCATTCCAACTGCATCATCCGAGTGGAATCATTTGCCAGCAGAAGTGGCAGTCACCGAACGAGCGTTTTAAGAAAACGTTAAGTGCCTACTTTTCTAGCCCATTACTTTTTGTTCCTCACAATTTTTAGTGCCACATGAGTGCCCTCTTTCGATGTCTTGTTCTTTGTTTGGTCAGCTTGGATTTTTTTCTTCTCCCAGTTTTGCGACACGGAGGCACACTTGCTATAATTTGTAATTTTCAGCATACTGAGTCGTATGTACTGTTGCAATGCGTGGCTGTACTCCTACTTTGTTTATCCTGTTTGCTGCACTTCTTGATCCATTTCCCTCAAAAATGCCCGCAGGACTATAAGGGAATTTGAAATAAATACAAAATTTTTTTAGTGGCTCTGCACAAGTACGCGAGTTCAGCGCTCTGAAGGATTGATAGTGCAATAATCTTTAGGGCTTTTATTTGCCTTGCGGGATCAGTTCTTAGCCACTTCAGCTTGAAAGACACTTTGTCAGTTTATAGCATGCGCCTAATAAGCTGATGTGTCAATGCTGAAGTGACTACGCCTGAACGGTGATTAATTGTCGGTAATTACAGAGCACTATAGTGCGTGTTAATTTTCATCATAGTTTTTCGTTTGTTTTATGTTCCTGTAGGTACGCAAAGCTATCCCGGCCGCAAAGACATTTTAAGCATTAAATGCTTCTAATTGTAATTCTAGGTAACCTTAGCCCAACTTCGTCACTACATTGCAGCGAAAGCAACGCCGTAACCAACGCCGACATTGCCACCGGAACTGAAGCCGAAATTTTCGTCAGGAATAAGCAGGAAAGTAAGCTTAAATAAAAAGAAAAAAAGTCTGCTGAGCGTAGAGAAACAGCGCTCAAGAAGTGTTTTGTCGAAAAAAAAAATGCGGTTTACGAATGAGACCTCAGAACACTCAGTGGTCACTATCACGACAGCGAACGATGTGAAACTTGTGCCCTTCATTAGAGGCTCCTGTCAAGCTCCATAGGTTGGGAAATTTAAGGAGTGCTATCCGCAAATGCTAGAATATAGAACTCCCAGATGCCATGCGTGTTTCACTACACGGTTCAACGGGAAATCCACTGGCTTGCATGCTTTTGACGAAGGCGGAGCCTATGTATGCACCGTTGTACTACGCGTTTGCACAGTCATGGAATACTTACACCTTCGCTGCCTTTTCGACAAGCTTCGCTTTACTGAAAAAAAAAATGAACACAACCATGAAGTTTTTCTGAACATATTTTCGATGAACGGCCATATATATTTTTAATGAAATATAGTAAAAAGTCAATAGAAAGTCATCAAGAATTGAAATTTAGTAGAAAGTCAACAAAAAGTGTGGGTGGTAAACGATAGGAATATAGACCACACAAAACAGCCAAGCCGGAAGGTGACGTAAGCGCATACAGCGCTTTACGTTAATTTGTTCTCTTCCTTATTTATGTTAGAGCTTTGGTTGCGGAGGCTGACGTCAGGGCACGGAGAGCGATGCTGTTCAGACCATTTCGCGCGAAGACGTGTAAGCAACACTGACGAACTGGCCATAGGTCAACCACCTAGCAACCTCAAATTTTGGCTTCGCGACGGAGTAACGTGGATATGCACAGGGCTACAAATCTATACACCGTTGTCTCTAATTTTGTTTTGTTTTAGATATTACCAAATACGTACCTGGCGAAACAGTGAAAATATGTTACTTTTTTATGAACAAAAATTAACAGTTGACTAAAAGCGCATGCATGCGACTTTCATTTTTTTATTTATTTGCCTGAGAACAGACGCAATCCAGACTCCTAGTCTTATTGAACTGGAAAGCATGACTACTCAGTGGTGCACTTCCTTTTTCCAAAATTCGGTGTAAGTAATATAAAGCGTGAAAATTGTTTAAAAGGCAAGCGATTGGTTGACTTACTCTTCTTTCTGCTTCGGCGGGGGCCTGTCAAGCAAAGAAAAAAGTAAACAATCTCTATTTAACCAAAAGGAGCACTCAAAACCGACGGAAAGACACGCACAAATGGGCAATGCCCGAAGCCAAAAAGGCGCACAACCCAAAAAAAGGAGAGCGCCAAGAAATCAGCGATGGGAGCTCGGCCTGAGGCGCTCTGCGATGCATAAATTTATTTTATTTATGTACTTGGACATACTGCTGATCCCATTTAGAATTGCTGCAGGTGGGCGGGGCAAGAAGATAATGATTGAAAAGTAATAGGAACATTCAGTTGGAAAGCCGGTTAATAAGCAGTAACAAATAGTAACGATAAAATCAGAAGTACTAGAAACAACCAATGCAGATACAGAAAAGCCCTTACGCAAATAAAAAGAAATAAGACCAAATGTGGCTACAATCAGGTTGCATCACGTGAGTAGTGACAAATAAACGAAGTAGCACGAAAAAACTATAAACAAAATCTAGATAGACTGCGCCTTGTAAGTACACTGCAAGCAAACAGAATACAGTGTGAGCTTAAAGAACGAATCTCTCCTGCTCCACTGCTGTAACGCGTTGGACTGCAAGGGACACTAACCCAATATTCAATATGCCAATATGCAGGCTTTGATGACAACGGATTACACCGACGGTTTCACGCGTAACACGGAAGCGATCGCGGTAACGTGTGCATGTTGCGTTTTACAGCTGTAACTGTGGGAGGGAATTTTCTCCCTCCCAAAGTTGCAGCTGCGCAGCGTCTGGCCCTGAGGCCCACTTGGACCTGGGTGGGGGTGTACTTCTCTAGAGTTCAGGCTTAAAATAGGTGGTTTGATTTGGTTTTAGGGTGTTTAACGTCCCAAAGCGACTCAGGCTATTTGAGACGCCGTAGTGAAGGGCTGCGGAAATTTCGACCACCTGGGGTTCTTTAACGTGCACTGACATCGCACAGTACACGGGCCTCTAGAATTTCGCCTCCATAGAAATTCGACCGCACCGGCCGGGATCGAACCCGCGTCTTTCGGGCCAACAGCCGAGCGCCATAACCACTCAGCCACCGCGGCGGCTTTAAAATAGGTGGGGGAAGGGGGTACCGGAGGGGAAGATATCTGGACTGCTGTGCGTAAGAAAGAGCAGTTGACAAAACCATGTAGGATGTGAACCACTGCTGCTCGATTTAAAAGTAAAATAAGAAAATAATTTACATGTCGGATATGGGCTGTTTAGGCACTCTCATGTCTACTGATACTTTAGCTATTTTAAGTCGCGTGCTATACAAGGAGTCGCGCTCGGCTATCGTGCTTGCGAATCAAGGCCCCATAAAGATACATATACGACAGCCTAATTCTTTTTTCCAAGCAGTCGATATCAGTGTGAGCATGAGCTGACGCGGGCTTAGTGTTAAACAGTTTAGTTTTATTCCATTACAGTTTTCCACAGTACTATTCCATGAGCGGTAGTTAAGAAAGGGCGAATGAACTTGCCAGTCATGTTTCATGCTCATGATAAATAACTAGAAAAATGGCATTAGAACAATTAATTGTCGTTGAAGTAAAGGCGTGGGTTACTGTATCACTTGTAGTTTGTAATAATGAAGTAATTGCTCATTAGCATCCACCCAAGCGCAGCCATACGGCTACAAATAAAAGCTATACAGCTTTCTCAAAACTTCGCTGTTGAAGAAAAATTTGTCCTGGTCCGGGGTACGAACCCGGGACCCCCGTTACCAGAGCACTCGCTCTTTGGTATACACCACTGAGTAATTACTTTCTTATTACAAACCTACTTCGCCTTGGCGGATTCTCCTACAACATCTGGCCAACACTGTTCCCACTTCGAGTTACTGACCAATTCGCTCTCGCCCTACCATATGCAGGCCGTCTCGGTTTCCTCATTTGGTAGATCCCCTGCTCCGGTAAAGCGGTGGTCCCGGGTTCGAACCCTGGACCAGGACGAATTTTTCTTTAACTGCAAACTTTCTGTGGAAGCTGTATAGCTTTCCTTCGTTGACGTATGGCTGCACTTGGGTGGATGCCAGTGAGTAATTACACCCTTATTACAAATCTATTCCTCCTTGGGGGATTCTCCTAAAACACTAAAACATTTCACTCGTAGTTTCAGACGTCAAGAAGACCCATGGTACACGATGGCAGAAACACTTGTCAATCAAAAACGCTTATTACACACGACCAAACTTGCAAATCCGGCTCTTACTTTGCTCACGACAGTTGTATAGGTGAACTTCGGCGGCAAAGATTTGCGAGACCGAAAATAGCGAGTCAAAGCAGGATCGGTAGGCAATAAAAAATCATACTTACAGCTTAGGTGACGACATCGCGTACCAGGTGTTTCGTGAAACGTCAAGAATCTCTCTGTGGACGCTGTTTCACAACGTGCAAAAGGAAATCTGCTTTATCCCATTTTGCTCTAAGCAACATGCGTCTTTTCGACATCTATCGTAAAAAATGCGTCCTATAAGCAGCAAATGCAGCGCTCCTCGTTATGAAGTATTGGCACATTACTCGCAATACTACACTACGCCGCGACCTCGGAATACTACAGCGACGGGAATAGCGCAGGTTGTTGACCTAGGTAACTGTTTTTGCTATCCCATGAAAGCAATTTCGTTCCTTCCAGTGTCGACCACGCATTAATTCGCATCATACGCTGTCACCGTAGCGCCTAAATCCTGGCAACTCAGGAAGGATGGAGTCAAAACACGACAAGAAATCTTGAACACGTTAGTGTCCTGAACAATCGCGTAGTACCATTACTCCTTCAGAGTCTCAATTGTAAAGACGTGAAGGACCACTGCATTGCACACACGACTGGAAACATAGGCAGCACTCGCATTTTATGTACGCAGTTCAGTTTTGTGACGCCGAGCTGCATGCAAGCAGTGACTCCAGACCACCACAAGGGAAATTTATAGCGATGTTCCAATCAGTCGCAAGCAGAACAACGAAAATGAGAGAGAGCGCTCACCGAGATTCGCAGCCGCTTCCTCCTGCTCTTCTTCTTCTTCTTCCTGGAAGCGTGCGCACGCAGCCAGCCAGCGCTGAACCGATCATGTCTTGGAGGAAAAAATTGCGAGAGCCAAAGCGCCCATACGGAAGCACGTGTAAGGCATGCGACGAAGGCCGTGCTCAGGTTTTTGTGAGAAACAGGCCTGGATACCCGTCTGGGACCGCCTGTGCACTACCTACACGGTTTACACAGCGTATCGCGTTAGTGACAGCTCTGACATCATGCGTGAATGAGTGCACATTTGTGTTTTGATGGAGACCCTACTCCAGCATGTGTTAATGACATGCGTCGGCGTTTGTTCAAGACATAAATTTCACATGCGTCTAATCACCGCGATGCGAGTGCCAGCCAGTTGTGAGTTGTGTGTGTGTGTGTGCGGACATCACCCCATTAAACTCATTGTATTATGCCATCATCAACCTTCATTCGCTCTTTCCCTTTCCTCTCCTTCCCCTTTCCTCCAGTGCGGAGTAGCAGGCCAGGGTCATGTTTCCACCAGCCACCACTACTCCTTTCCTCTCATTAAAATTCCTTTCTCTTTCTCCCACGAATAAATTAAGGCATGCATGTCAACGTAAATGGTTCTGAATTTAGCTCCCGTGCTTTCGAGGCAGCAAAAGAAGCGTTAGAATGAGTGATGAAACATTCTCATTTCGGAATGGCTCATAAGTTATACTTCAGCGACTGAAAAGAACCCATTGAGTCCACTTGTAAGAGGATTGATAACACTGCAATTGGCCAGCTGATGAGCATGGGAGCGTGGCTGTACAATATAACGTGGTGCCGATATCGTTTAGTTATTTGCATGAACATCGGAGCGACCAGTTTTCTTTACTGTGGGGTGGACATTGAGCTTAATCCTCCCATCTTTCCTGTGCTACGCGCACAGCCCAGTGCCCAATATGGTGGCGCCTTGGTCCTTTTTTTGAATAAGCCTATACGCCACGATGATGATCATCGCGAGCACACACGCTGATCCGGTGGGAGAGCGACCCAACTCTGTTTTCAGCGGGCGCCGCTAGGAGGCCTTCAGTGGCGCCTCTACAGGTGATGCACGGGGAGTACAGCTGAGGCCAGGAAAAATGGTCGTGGCCCGCGCAGGCATGTAATCAAGCCCAACAGATGACCTGTGGTCGTTAAGGGCAACGTAAATAATTCCAACGGAAGGTAAATGCTGCAGGGCCCAGTAGAGAGTCAGGTGAGCGCATGGAGATGAGAAAGTTTGCTTGTACTGAGTGGCCGTAGTAGAGGTAGGATAAGGCTGAATGGACGTATGTGGGAGAGGCCCTTCTCCTGCAGTGAACGTGGTTGGGCAGACGATGATGATAACAATAGCGATGCGATTTATCACGGAGGAAGTGCCTGTGCAGCTGTCTTTGTAAAGAAAACTCAGACTCTTCGCGTACATTCAGGTCAAGAACAGACTACAACTTCCGTGCCCTTCTCCACACTCACAAGCTCATGACCAACGTTGCTCACGACGTAGCCTACTGAGTTCCTCATGACTGGCTCAACAAGGGTCGGTTAGCCCGAATCACGAGACTACACTGGAAAACAACCGCCAGTATTTTTGATCACCGGCTTGCCTGTATAAGTTTCGTAGTGGCAAGCAAGCGAACGCCGCGTACCGAAGCGACATGCAGGGGCACCACATAAGGTACGGGGTACAAAAATTGGCGACCATACATGCAATATTTTTGATCATTGAGTTTTCTATAGACACTCATCACGACATCCGACGCTAGTTGTCTACGTTACAAAAGATTTCGGAAAACGCTTTTCGCCCACTGATTCTCTGTGATCGCTGCAAGGCCGTTCTCGCAGGCACGGACACCTTTTCCAGTGCTTTAGAAGGGCCCTTGATGCGCATGGAAGTTTTCCTGTAAGAAACAGAAAATAGTTGCTCGAGGGTAGGTCAGGATAGCAACATGTCGGGAGATTATTATGTTTAACCAATGCGTGCCATAGCAGCTGAGAAGTTACTGTGTGCACGGGTGAAATGCCATGGCGCAAGGTGATTCCCCGCGGTGTTGCCCTTGTGGGCTGCTCTTGAGGACGTCGCCCTGTCACAGGAGCGGGCACGGGATGGCCACGGGTGAAGAAGACACTCGAAGAACGAAAGGAAAACAAAGCTGGCATTGCACGCGCGCTGCTGAGATCACGTGATACGAGAAGTCGAAGAAGGAGGATCGCCAAAGACGGCGGACGTGTTCTACTCGCCCATGTCCGGCACAGCGCTCAAGATGCCCCGACAGCCCCGTGAGTGCATGGTGCAGGCGCTCTCGACGTGGATGCCTCGCAGCAGAGCCCGCTTGCGCACTACTGTTCCCACCTTGAGGAGTAGCCGCTGCGCTTGCTCCTATTCGCTCAGTCTACAGCTCCGTTAAATGTTCGCGCCGATAGCATGATTTCGCGTGCTCCGCGAGCAATCTGAGTGTAAGTCTGAGCCCTATTACTGGAAAGGAACCGCCCTTTAATCGCTGCCCCTCTGCGGCCTGTGACATGCTTTATCTTTGTTTCAAACGGCTTCTGTTGTGCGCAGCACCTTCCACAGGAACACTTCCTTTCTTTTCTCTTCCTTCCTTCTTTCTTGTTTCCTTTCTTTTGCTTTCTTGCCTTCCTTTTAATTCATTCCCACCATCCCTATTCTTTCCTTTATTTCGTTCCTTCTGTATTTTTCCTACTTTCGTGCAATTTCATCAGGGCGAACCTATTACGCTTTCCTCGTCGAAGCTCTGTGTGGATTGTCTTAGCTAATGACATTTATTTTCCCATGACCTAGAAGTACCATTCTTTTAACACTGTTTGCTTTCAAGGACTGGTTCGTCGTTTAAGTTCTCCATCTTAGAACATGCAGCGTGACTGCTTTGCTTTGTAATCTACAACAAGGTTGCTGAACAAAAAACACGCTTGTATTGATCTTCATAAACGTTGCTTTATCGAACATATGAGACAAGATGCAATTACCGATCCTCTAATGACTACTGGAGATAAGATCATGGAACAAAAGAGAACTTTTAGCCTTTAATGGGATAACTACCCGACCGTATAGGCAACATCTAGCTACCCTTCACTTCCTGAGGCTCAATTCTGCCAGCAGGCACTGCAACATTTTCCCGTTCGCTCCCTGTGCAGAGGGCCGGTCGTGGGGTCACAAGCTGACGTCGTCCCTGGCCGGCTACGGGCGCCGCCTGGAGTCAATGTCGACCATCATGAAGCCCCGGACAAACCCCCGCAGAAAGTCCGGCGGAGACTTCCACACCACTTTCTCCGCGCTGTACCCAAGGCAAGGCAGGCGCCGCATCGCTCGCCATGCGCGCTACGCCAGAGGTCGAGCAGTGTTCGGAACCTTGACATCCCTTGTGTTAGACGTCTTTTAAAAGGCAGAAAAAGTGGCGCGCAGTCATTCATCAGACTTCATCAGCTATCTCGTTCGCTAAAACGTAGACAAGTCGCGGTAGAAGTCGAACTTTTTCTTTAGAAGTGATTTCGAGCAGGCTGTTGAAATTCAACTTATAGTCAGCGTCCGTTGTTTGCTTTCCCAGATGCTTACGCTGGCACAAGTAGGCATGGTATTCGAATTCGTGCTCCAAAAGGCTTGTAACGGATCGCTTCTGCTGGGCGTGATACATACCCGACGCCTGCCTTCTGCGAAGCCAAGTGGGGTTTGGCGGTTCGTGTCCGATTGATGTCAAACCCTTTATTCTGTATTGGCATCTTCCTCCAGTTCTTTATTAGCACATCGAGTACACACTCAACAAGCAACAGCCCGCCGCTGAACCCGCCTTAGAAGCTCCTCTCACCGTAGCCTTGGGTGTAAGGCAAGCGATTTAATAAGGCGTGTCGTCTTATGCGCAGCATGGACTTCAGCGACTCGCTGTGGGACGACCGCAGCCCGCTGGAGCAGCTCCTTCTGACGGGCCTGTGCTTCGGTCTGTTCCTGCTGATGATCAGCGCCACGTACTTGGCCTACTTCGCGCAGACGTACAACCTGCCCGGCCGACGCCACGTCTTCGGCATGGAGTTCGACGTCTGCACCAAGGAGGTCTGCGTCGAGCACGGTACGCGGCTCTGCGACCCGGAACTTCGCTCGAAACCCAATGACTTCACTGATCCTTCTCGTAGCCAAAGCAATAAAAGAATGATTATTCGAACCACCATTACTTTGCATCGAATGGGGGCACCTCTCAGTGACACGTTCTAATAACTGCGTCACTTGCTCCATTTTCCCGCTGTCGGCCATAGTTTGGTACAAGCACGGCTTGTACTGCCTGTACACCTGTATAATTTGTGTAATAGGCGACACATGATTAGATTACGGTAGAGCCGACGTCCAGTTGGTTTGCACTAGCACTGCACTAATTTTACTTACAAATTTCACGTGATGTTAGACAACAGCGCGTAGCTTTGAACGCAATGTGTCGTAGTCGCCGATGGGCCGTCGGGTGCCCACAATGTGAGCAGTTCGCCACTTTAGTGCAACTAGCTAGAGAGACAGTACTGTTCGTTAAATAGTTAAACACAGCGCCAGCGAGACGCTCTCTTTTTCCCTTTCCCCCAGAACTTCTAATTGCACTCTTCAGACGATGCTCTCACCCACGCATGTGGCGCCTGCTGTTGTACTCGTGCAATGTTTCCTTCACGCTCTACTCATACAGAGACAGATGCAGAGGAGCGGCACTTTCTAATGGTTCTACAATGCACTCTTCCAGACGAGGACAGCGTAGACTGTTTGTAAACATTTGCTTAAAGTGCTGCGATTGTCGCTCAAAGCTGGCCTTGCATTAAAAAAACAAAAACGGGTAGTAGCAGACTAGATACATAACATCCAATCTCTATCCTAAGAGCGCGATCGAGAGTTAATAATTTTCGGCCTTAAATCCGGCATGTATCACGCACGCATTCATAGCATCTCGAGATTTTCGGTTCCTGGAGCATCGTAAATTTCATGAGAACACCCGCAGGTTCTTCCCGTACAAACTCTGCCCCCTCTCTCTGACCACATCGTTGCTCCAGCCCGAGTTACGCCGGGATTGTGCCATGGAGGGACGCCATTTTATGGACGTCACTTTTCGCTCTGCGCAAGCGTGTGATTTTTGAATGGCGCGAGAGGTGGCCCAAGTTTGTTGAGCCACGGCAGCTAGGGTATTCGCGCTTCCGAAATTCTAAAAACTAATATGGATATTATTTACGATAGGCTACACGCCTCTCAATAAATAAGCACTTTAACAGTATTAGTTTCAGTGCTTACTATTCAATATTATAGTTTACCACCCTGCTAGTTAGTACGTCTTCGCTGTAATCTGTCTTAGCTGATGCTGCAGCTAAGACAGTTCCCGCTTGCTGTACGCAGCTACCGGTAGCGGTAAGGTGGTATAAATGAGTGCCCTTGCTTCGTTCCTTGACACTGCTGGCCTCTGTTTCTCCCTATAGCATGCATTCACCGACTCACTTTCCCGCAATATACGCTGACGTTCTCTTCTTCCCTGGCATATCCTGACATTCCGTCTCCCTGCCTCGCCGACATGCTCCGACATTTCCTGCCTTCAAGACATGCCCTGATATTTCCCTGTCTCCTTTTTTCGGCTGCATGCTTAGACTTTCCAACCCTTCCTGTGTGTCTGGCATGCCCTGATATTCCTCTCCTCTCTTCCCGGCATGTGCTGACGCTCCCAGTCTCCATCTAATGCCGGCATGCATACCATGCCATTCCCTAGCCGCGTTTACATGAATTCGACAGAAGTCGACTCCAGCCAACTTTTAGAGAGAAAGTGCAAAAACATCGAGGAAGAGAGCGGAGGACGAGTCACGCTTCTTCTCAAAACCCGCTCTTTCTCTCAAGAAGTGCACTGAAGTCGACTTCAGACGTATTCTTGTAACTGCGGCTCCTGTCTCCCTGTCTCGCCCCCAGCGCGCCTGCTCGAGTCGACGCTGAACCGTTCGGCCGAGCCATGCGGCCACTTCTACGAGTACGCGTGCCACCGATGGCCCCGCACTGTCGCCGCGGGCCTCGCCGAGAATACCAGCAACGTGTGGACGCTGCTCCGGAGGAACGCCATCGCCGAGCTGGAGGGTGAGCGCTCCACGCCGCGCCGTCCGCCGTGTCGTGGACCATTTGCTTTCTCAGAGCTATGCTCGAAGGTGACATTGCGCTCATTACAAAAACGTTCATGTAAGGTAAGCAAAAAACGATGGTATGGACAAAGAGATTAGGAATTTTTGTCTCGGCTCAGCACCTATATCCCGCCCGTCTCCCTCCTATGCTTTAGTGTCAGTTTTTTTTTTAGCCAAAGTCATGTTTACAGTAGCATCGAATGGGCTAGAATAAACTAAATTAGTACTTTCTGAATATTGATAAAACTGGCTGCCTGCGCATAAGTTTCACGTGAACGGTAAAATTCTGTCTGAATTTCCGGGCATACAGGCGCCTGAAGGTGTGTTTGCAGTAGTGTTGTTCTTGGACATAATCAGTAAAACCACCACCCGGTCTACGATGCGGTTCGTGGCTCGCCGGCGCTTTACTTCGCAAAGCATTAAGGTCCCTATCCCTGTTATTTCGCGGTCCTTCTTTTCCTCTCTAGCGAAGAAGGCGATTTTAGATTAAACAAACAAACACTTTTCAACGCTTGCTTATATAGCCTATCTGGCTGCATGGGCTACATAAAACTACCTCACAGCTCAATCAAGACACAGGCGCGAAGAAGCAAACGACACCACTACATGGTTCTTCACGTCTATAAGTGCCGCCTGATTCATATGATACATTCATGCATGAGCCAGCATGTGAAGAAGGCGCTCCGTTACGAACAAGACCTGTTGTCCGATTCAGACTGGCGGTTTCGTGAATGAAATTAAGCTGTGCGAATGGCCTCCTCCAACTCGACTCTAGAAATAACAAGAAGAAAATTCAGAACTTTGATGAATCGCTATCTTACTGCGGACGTTAGTTGGTTGGTTCAATTCGTTCATGAGGTTTAACGTACTAAGGTGACTCAGGCTACGAGAGACATTGCGGATGTTCGTCGCGCTATAGTCAAAGACAGGCCATCGTGAACACTCGAGTACATAGTTGTTTACAAGCCCACGAGATTGAGCGTCTCAAGACCTGGACGCGGCATCTACTGCGCCCACTCTAACGTTCAGTCAGGCCCGACTCCAAGTCCGGTCCGGTGCGTCGCATGGGCGACAGTGGTCGTCAGGGGTGTGAGAGGCGACGGCCGAGTCAGTTTTGGGCTCGCGAGGCGTCAGAGCAAACTTTTGCGTCACAGCGGAACGACGAGTACGCGAGGTTTTGCGTCGGCGGATACGAGCACGTCCGCTTCGTTGAAAGTCCGTGCCAATCTTTCGCGCGTCATCACGCGCACCACCACCACCCGCGCGTCTACCTCATTACGCAAACAAAAAAAAATCGGTTATGGAGTGCACTCCGGGGAAAATTTGCGGACAACTTTTGCATGTGATAAGGAATACAAGAACAGCACATAGAGTTACAAGGCAGAAAGCAAACTGCGAAGCGGTTATGACACCAACCAGGCCACTAGCCGTTATCCGGCGAGTAGCTTTTGCGTGTCTGGATCAGTGCGCGAATTACGCGTAGATGATTACAAAATTTGCTTACGAGGAGTTACGATCGCCACAAAAGACGTTGTGCATGTGATGGATGCAATGACGTTTGGAAAGGGGGGAGGGAGGGGAGTGAGCCAGCAGACGTAGCGGTTCGAGTAAATGGACGAGCAATATGAAAAGGGTGCCCAGTGCGGTGGGATATGCATGACAGTGGGATTAGTATAGGGATGAATACGCGAACTGTGAAATACCTTATGAAATAGGCAAAGGCTAGCGGTGTGACGACGAGTGCCAAGGTTCAAATCTCCGAATTGAAGTTTTATTGCTGTTAAGTTGATATTAAAGGAGTAGTCAGAATGAATTAATCTTACAGCGTGATTGTGTAAAGTTTCAGTTCGTTAGCTAGGTAAGAGTGCCAGATCGCAGATGCATGTTCTACCCTCACCTGATGCCGATTTATGCAAGTAACTTTACGTGCCGTGTTGTATGTCGTAGGTGACGGCACAGAAGTCCGAGAGATCTGTTTGCTTATCATATGACGTTATTGATACGAATATGCCAGGAAAGATCGTCTGCTGAAGGTTACTCAAAGTTATATATAAGATTGTACAAGTTCAACAGCGAAGGTGCTGATAGTGTGCAACCGGCAGTTGGCGACAGTGAAACGAGACAGCTTTGCATTGGTTCTCGTTTAGTTTCGTCAGCCATTGGTCACACCTCCCTGAACGTGTTTAAGATAATATTCAAGAGCGGACTTTACAAGTTGGATGCGTTGGTGAATGGTTGATGCAGATTAAGAAAAAGTGTAACAAAGACAGACATTGTGATGTTGTGGGACGCCTGATGTTACAGCAAGGGAGGTTGAATTCTTGTTCTTAACGAAAAAAAAAACTGGAAGCGGTTATTTCGAGATTTCTGGATTCATGTGAAGACGTTAGGGTGTCAGTTTAGCTGCTCTAGCTTTATTAGTAAGCGTTCGTGAGTTAACGTATGAAAGGCTTTTGCATAGTCTAAAAAATGGCGTCAGTTTGGCTATTATGATTACGATTAGCAGTACTAGCCGGTGAAGCCCAGAAACGTTTGGACTTTGAGGTCTGTTGGACGCCTGGATATTGTCCACGGTTTTTTTTAAAGGATTGAGGTACTTCTTGTCTTGCGTCATCGCATAGAAAGCATGTGGTTGGAGTCTACACCCAATTTCGTTTTTTGAACCTTGATTGTGAGCATGCCAGCTATCAACCGACAGAACAACAGTTCAAAGTTCTCAGTTTGTTCCTCCCAGGTTTAAATCGCAAACAGGACATCGTAAAAGTAGCGGTACACGTGAGGGACGTCTCCTGGTAGTTTTTTTCGTTATTTGCTCAAATAGAGCTGGAGCTGTTTTATTTCCATACTGCATAAAGTTGAAGAGGTAGAGGCCTGAGTCGCATGTAAACGCCATTACTCCCATCGACTGCGGGGCTACAAGTACCTGCCAGTACCGCTTTCAGAAATCAAACTTCCAGAAGTGGTTGCGTCCGGTGACTTTACCAAACAATGTCGGCACGAAGGATCGGTTCCCACTCCATCCGGACCAGGAGGAATTTTTCTCAACCACGAGGTTCCTATGAAAGCTCCGTACCTTTCTTCTGTACCTGTACGGCTGTGTTTGGGTGGGAGGTAACGAGTAATTACTACTTTATGATTTGTCTATAATTCCAAGTCGCAGCATTTCAGAGATGGGGTGTTCTTGCTGTTTTTTATTGTATAACGGTTGTTGTTGCTTTTGCTGAATTCCTGCGCTTTCATCTTCGTCTTCTCTTATCAACCCACTCCTCTATGTGCTTTTACTGGCCTGCAGTACGACTAAATAAATAAATAAACGAATATCCTGGGCTTCCTATTCGACTGCTTCCTTCAGGGCAAATGGAATCGGAAACTGTTGTACTTGAATGGGAGTATCAGTGCTGAGCTTGAGTCGGAACTGAACGGAGTCAGCTTGACCAGGTGGGTCAAAAAAAGTCACTCCATTTGGAGAGTACCTCGCCCGCCTTCCGTCGCTGCTGGGTAGTGAGCTCGGATGACATGCCAACACTGCCTCATCCTGAGTTTGGTGCAGCATCGGGTGCGGAACACTTTCCGACACTTCTCCATCGTATACTGAGTGGCCATGGAAGCTACCGATAACCGTGGCACGCCAATCGCTCTTTCCTTCTATTTCATCGACATGCTGATCCGAGAAATCTTTACCCTATGGCCTGGGTCGGCGACAAATAGCCGGCGTTGTTTCAAGGCGAAAGCCTTACTAGCCCTGTTGCGATAAAAGCCAGTGGCGTCTGTATGCATATGAAGATGGTAAAAAAAGGGTGTTGTCCACGCCATAGTACGAGCGATTACGTGTGATTAAGTTGGATTACGGTATCCTGCGGTGATTACGGATGGATCCTGGCGGATTGCGGTGGAATTGGAATGGATTGCGTGGGATTAAATTTTATTACGGCGAATTCTGCCCCAATGCGGTGCATTAAGAGTAGATTACGCTGAATTAAGTTGGATTAGAGTGGATTGTGGTGGATTAAGAGTACTACATTGAATTAAGTTGAAGCACGGTGGATTAAGTTGGATTACAGTGTATTAAAAGTGGATTATATGACGAATCAGTTGCAATAAGGTGAATTAGGTTAGATTACGATGAATTCTGGTGGATTAAGATTGAACTACACAGGATTAAATTGCAGTAGGGTAGATTAAGTTGGATTAAGAGTATATTAGTTCGGATTAAGTTGCACAAGGGTAGATGAGCTTTGATCACGGTTGATTGTGGTCGATTGCGGGTTATACTGGCGGACTGCGGTGGGTTAAAAGTGGATCACGAAGGATTTATATGAATTTGCTTAAATTAAGAGTGAATTACATTACATTAAGTGGCACTATTATGGATTAAGTTGGATTATGGTGTACTGCGGTGAATTACGGGTGGATTGTGGCGGATTACGGTGCTTTTCGAGTGGATTAAGTGTGTTTTGGATTAGCGGGATTAGGGCGCATTACGGGGATGGCAGTGGATTGTGGCTGGATCAAAAGAAGCCAATGCTTTCGCCTTCACAGCATGCAAGTAGTCTTAAGTACCTTCCCTACTTTTCTTCTCTCGATTGTGTTATACGGTCATATTCAAGACAGAATCAGTTTATAGCAGTCGGCCAGCAAAACGCCGAGAACCTTGTCATGCGCAGCCAGCTCTGCATTCCCGACTTTATCGCAGTACTATTTTTGCCCATGCTCGCTCCTCTTTCGTTTCTCTTGGATAGGAGCCTAGGTGTTCTCCAAGCGCTGTCACATCTTCATCGCATGCTGGTATATATGCATTTGGTTTCTGTTGGACCACAGGTATTTAAGAAGGCTCATTGCCCCCTTCCCCCACGTATCTTCCGTACTATAAACAGTTATAACGGTCCGACACATTAATGTCCCTCAAGTGACGGCCGCAGCATTTAAGGCACTCTTGACACATGCATCCTACTCTGCGTTTCCGGGTGCAGTTGAACCGTTCGACCAAGCCGCGCGCCTTTGGATGCTAGCGCGTGGTCGGCAGTGGTTTCACCCAGAGAAGTATGCTAATTCTGTCATAACGGTTGACATGAAGTATGGACCACATCGCTGATTACGTCGGTTCAACTCTGGAACACATTTCTAATCTTCATACGCTTTCAACAGGACGTAAGGTGATAGCCAAGCCATAGACTGCTATTCGCCAAGCTAATTTTGTTTTACTTTTTTACTATGTGCCTTCATGTTAGTGATGATGAGTGCAATAACACCGTAACTCAGCTTTCATATATAGCCGGTAGCGTTTAAAGAATGGAGAAGAAGAATCTACCGCATGTCCGGCCGGCGTGAAGTGGAAGCTTTCGTGGAACACTCCTCCGCAGTTGGCTTCCAAGCGCTACCATAAAAAAATGAAAAAGAAGAATTAAAAAGAAATACTAGTGACTTCATGCTAGTTGGAATTCCGTGGAATAACACAGGCTAGACAGATGACCAGAAACCAGCAGATGTCCATGTGCGTGAAGAATATGCCACGCAGCATCATAAAAACTGCGTCGCCACAGCGTGAAATCAATTACGCGCCTTCACTTTCCTGCTTTGCTTTTTCTTCAGGCACCGTGAACAACCTGATGAAGGAACGCAACGAAGGCTCCAAGCTGGCACCCGTGCAGGAGACGGTGGTTCAGTTCTACGAGTCGTGCACCAACTGGAGTGAGTCACCGTGACCACAGCAGCTGTCCCTGTGGTGGGCACTTGTGGGCAAGAAGTGGAGACACCCCAAATGCTCTCTGTGTGTTCTCTCGTTGGAAAGATAGTAAACATCGATCTCCATCTAGTATTGGGCAACTGCTGCTAGGTAATATCTCGTGTTGATTTGGTCCGGGTTCGACAGTCCAGCCGTGGCTGGAGACCTGAGGTCTAACGTGTAAAGTCACGTGAGGTCGAGTGAAGCATGCAATAGTTGCACTAAAATCGGTGTTTCGTCTTTTCATTGATTGGATTTTAATCGTATATTTCTTCATTTTAATGCGCTCCGAACCGACGACAGCTTGCTTCAAGAGCCAGAATGACAAAAAAATGAAAAAAGCAGCAGCAGTTATATCGCTTTGCTAAGACTGGCGTCGCGGTAACTAACACGTACGAAAAGAGGACAGACACAAGGCGCATTGTGTGCGTGTCCTATTCTCGTGTGTGTCAATTTCTGCTGCGCAGCCTTCGCAAAGCATGTCTCATCAACTTGCCCAAAGTTTTACGCTTCTTAATTATATCGCTGTTTTTGCATGCCTGTCACTTGACGTCAAGTTATCTCGCACCTTTAAAAACCTGAAATTAATGTGAGAAGAAATTCAATTTCAAATTATTCACTATGCGTCGGCGAATTCCTAGTGGACATCCATGCATACAAATGTCTCACGCACATTCAAACAAATAATATTCCGCCTGATAACCTATATATAACTCCTGTAGATTAAGCAATGCTAAACTTCTCGCCCTGCTGCAAGGACGTTGAAGTGGCAATGATAGTATGTCGGACCCGCCTTCTTCCCCCTAATTTAACTCCCCGCAAGTGGCGCAGACACGAACGCCTCAACAGACACGTTTAGCATACCGTGTACCTGCTACCTTGACTGCAGATACCGGGGCGCGCCCACCGCTAGTGCGCACGCGCTTATAGGTACCCCAACCTAAAGCGCTGCGCGACGACAGCGCCGTGCTCCTCCCGTAGCGGCGGAATTCTGATGCGTCGATCGGGCACGAGGGCGCCGAGGCGCTCCGACTGGCCGTGTTCGCGTGCTGCGCGCGCTTTCTCTCCGCGTGCTTCTCGCGCCCGTCTCCTCGCTGGCGCGGCGGGTGCGAGCACAGCCTGACGACTGCACAGTTCACCGTTTATGCCCATCGGTGGGCAGTTTTTACGCGGTGATCGAAGTGGCACGCGGCACCGTGGTTGCCTAAAGGCGGGAAAGCGTCTTGCTTGACTTGTGGGCTTCCCTGGAATGACGCATTTGCTTACTCCCGTGTATGCTGTCAACAGAAATTAGCCAGGTGGCAGGGATCGTTCAATGCGAAGTACCGGTGCATTATCACGCGCTGCAGTATTGATTAAAAATAGTACTAATGATCCACCACCTGCGGCAACAGGAGATATCGCTGGTGGGCACTTTATATATGTGCGCTTAATCGGCCGACACCATGTAAACTGGCATCGTATACAAATGCGAAGGCGAATATGGCAGACACGATTCCACATGTGGACTAACCTTGTGTCTCTGTCGTACACTCGCGTAGCAGTATGGGGCTGCAAATTACAGACTGTAGACCTCAGGCGGCCGCGCAATAGTGTTACGTGCCCGGTTGATGCGCATCAGAACTGAGATTTGAGCCAGTGGTTTGTGAGTTTAACGTCCTAAGGCTGTACGTAGATTGTGCGCAAAGCCGTTTTTGAAGGGCTCCGGAATAACAGATGTTATTTTTAGATATCCGTCTGGTAAATACGCATCTGATTTAAATACGACCATATGGCATAAGCGGCTAGGCAAGCGCGACACCGGTAGGAACGGCAGTGCGTTACCATATTGGTCGCATCAAGCCGCACGCCCATGCTAACACTCTCAAAGCACAGCAGAATGGGATTCATTAATGCGCTCCGACATCGCGAAATACGCTTTCGTATTTTGCACAAATCTAAACTCGGCGCGATTCAACCTGTGACACTGGGGTGAGCAGCATAGCGCCAAAGCCATTGAAACACCCCGCGGAAAGAGAAAAGAAAAAGGCAGCAGAAACATGTCACCAGCACGCTCGGCGGAAAGAAGCAGACCGAGTCGATCTAGCACAATTTGAAGAGACACGAAGAAAAAAAAACGCGAAACGCATTCATGCCCCAGTTTCGTTCGAAGGTAGGCTAAATTTCAGTTCTCACTTCGTACACCACGGGGACATGTTCTCTGGGCACTAAACTAGGGCGTGACGAAAACAGCGCCCTTTTGTACTGTTTGCTTGACGCCGCGCACACGAGCTGCTCCCTCTCTAAAGCACGAAAGCGCGCGCAAAATTTTCGCAGCAGTGTCAAAGCGCGAGAAAACCCTCTAGCGGGCGCGATCTTCTCTCATAACGGCGTCCATGCACGAGCGGAGCAAGCCTATCTCTCCACGGCGCCGAAGCGCGAGCCAGAAAGAACGAGCGCGCGCGCGCGCGAAGCTAGTTTCCTTCACGTGCGGGCGAGGCAACGCATACAAGTCAGTGGCGAAGCTCGTTGTCCTGCCCGATCAACTAGGAGCAGTCGCTCGGAGAGGGCGCTGTTCACTGGCGTCCGCAGCGCCCTCTGGCCCAGGTTGTGTCCCCTATTGGTTCCTATGTGGCAAACTTGCGTGCGGCTGCCGGGTAGCTGGCGCCATCTGGCGCCCTCAAGGCAACCTGCGCATGCGAACTGACGGCGCGTGGGCTCCAGGTAAACTTGTAACGGTAAGGGTAACGGTAGCACGGTACATAGTATGCTAAAGGTGTGTACTGAGGCCGTGAGGCCGGCAGAAAAACAGGGAAGTAACGTTCGAGGGCAGCTGGCTAGGACAAGGAATAAACTAACCGGAAACAATGCCAACATATGGCTACGAAGACGTCGAGAACTTATCGCTTGCTCAATACTACAGCGTCGAATATCTTCCAGCTTAGTAGTACGCGTTATTCTGACTTCTGGAACGCAGACTTGTCAACGTATGTTAACGAACCAGCTTTTTCCACGCCCTCCCTTCACCCATCCTAGAAAAAAAAAATCAACCTTGATATTTCAGAGGCAGTCACAGTTGTTCATAGCTGCCTTTATAAAGCGATAGCGTTAAAGGCCCCGTTGTCCAGAAAATCCGGTGGCGGCGTTGTAACCGAAAAGTCACGACCTTGATTCTGGCAGGTGGTGCTCAGAGAGAAACCTAGGAGGCAGGTGGTCCACCTAGGCCGTGTCACCTCGAGGCGTCATGACAACATGCCCACCGGTTAGTGAGCAAATTGCCCACTGTGGCAGGTGACACTTAAATTTATGATTGGTTGCTCGGGAAGAGCCGACCGCTAGGAGCACCCGCCATCCAAAGCAGTGGCGCATCGCTTAACTGCTGCACCACTGCGCCAGGAGGGGTGTGAGGACACTCAGGGATCTATGAATGTAAACCACAGAATGACCTTCTGCATATATGGGAATTAAACTAAACCACTATGCTATCGCGTCATACCTTTAAGGTAGGGCTTAGGTGTCCCCTCCAATTTTTCGCGCTTCTAAATCAGCCCATTTAGTCGTTCGTGGGTAAGAAAGCACTGCCTCCTCCCGACGAGTAGGCTGCGTATGGAAGGCCGAGCTGCAATTCATAGCAGATATTCCACTACTCTTTCAAGCATAATACATGCGCACCTTCGCAGCTCTTCGCAACTCGGTGGGTCTGGAGCCCCTTCGCGACGTGCTGAGCAACCTTTCGGTGCGCTACTGGCCACTGCTGGACGTGTACGGAGAGGAGTACAACGCGCCGCGCATCCTGCTGAGGCTGCTGCTGCGCCTGCGCCTCGACGTGTTCGTCTCGCTGCGCGTGCAGAGGAGCCTGCGGAACCGGTCGCACTTCGTGCTCAACGTAAGCGCCGCATGCCTTCCGTCATCGCATGTTATACTAGAGATGCTCGTTGGAACGTGCTGGTGAACGCAAAATACGCCGCGGTTAGGCAGTGGCGCTGCCAGCGCATGATCGCAGCCGGCCGCAGTCGACCGTTGTTAACCGGCCACCCGAGAAGGGGCCGGCATACAAAAGAATTAGGCCAGTGGGCCCCGAGACTCCAAGCCCCTCACATCGTCCGTGCTTTCTTCGAACGTGCCAACAAACACACATGTACACCCGATGTGCATTGTTGCACGGATATCGCCTAACGAGGACGCAAAAAGAGAAAGGGCGATGACGACCCGCCTGGTGGTTCTGGACGTTGCACTAGAGGGCGGTTGCGTCGCCAAGGCTTAACGTCACCTCACGCGCCTTGCCCTTGTACCCTTTCAGGGCTTATCGTATTAGCCAGGAGTTGGGGCCGGAGATACAGATACGTACCACATTTTAGGCCTTTTTTCGAAGTCATAGGTACAGATGAGTATCAATTTTATTTACAAAACAAATGAAGAAAACGGGCTTAAAGTGGCATCATTCAATTTGTAGAGTCAACCTGAGTGTAATCTTGCTGAGATTAAACATGCATGAGATTAAACGTGCATGAACATACACGAGATGAAACATACCCGGAAAGACAGCGAGGGTTACCGCGGGGGTACCGCAGATCGACAGCCCCCGGTTCGGACTGCCCGAGGGCCTGCTGCGCTTCGAGTACGCTGCCAAGGCGTCGGTGCTGGACCACTACCACGACTTCATCGTTCTCGTGGCGCGCTTCTTCCGCACCGACGTGCGCCTCTCCACCGTCGCCAGGGAGATCGTCGAGTTCGAGGAGAACCTCGCCATGGTGCGTCGACGTCACTTCAACGACTCGAGATTGCCTCTTGGGGCACCAACATCCTGATGCGCGAGAATGGCATTTGCGAATGTGGTCACGCTTGCAGCGAGGCACTGACGTTCGAATGTCGTCTTGCTAGTCTTTACAGTAAGAGAGCAATGCATGACAGCTCGAGAAAATCATCTGGTACGAACGCTGCATTCGAACGCGTCTGCTGCTGTACTATTCTCTGTCGTGAAAGTATACAATTATTACGCTATCACGATTCTCGACGGTGGCAGCGAAATGGCGGCCGAATGCGAGCTTGGCTCACCGGGGTGAAGTGCACGAATGACTCTGCTGGTTGCTTGCAGACTGTCGAGGCAGTCTACAGCGAGAAGTCCTTCCTGTGGAGCGGAGTCGTCACTGAGCACGCGGCCTTGAACGAGACAGTCATGGTAAGTATATGTACTAATGCTCGGGCACTCCATCCTCGAAGCTCTCATTAGTCTACGCGTTCCTGATATGCGGTGCAACGTAAGGAAATGTGTGTCGTGTCAAATGTTTTCACTTCAATCCTGTGGGCAAATCGGTTCGAATGTGAAGAAAACACGTCCTGTTGACGCTTATAACTTCCCCGCTCTTTATTTTTCATTTCGCACAAGTGTTTTTGCGAGGCTACAAGAGCCTGACCAAAATTTGGTTGAGGTAGCGTACATAAACATGACCATCAACCTGTTATGCCCACTGTTGCATTTGGGTTGCAAGCCCCAAGGGTAGCGTTGGCCTGGCGGCCTGGGGCAAAGCTGGAAACATCCGAAGGTCCCGGCAAAGGAAGAGTCGACTGGCAACAGAACAACTTGTTTATTCTGGCATCTCAAAAGAGCAGCCGGTCAGGGCGACCACGTTACTCGAAGGGCGAAGTCGAAGTCTCTCTTTGGCGTCCGGGGCAGCTCCCTTTATATACCCTCGGAGTCGAGGGCAAGAAGGAGCGGCTTGGGAAGAGTCATCCGATACGGCGACGCTTGAACATGTTCAGGCGTGACGTGCGCGTCCGCCTGGCCGGCGCCGGTCAGACCTCCTCGCCTCCCAGTTGCGGAGCTTCTCTCCCCGGCTGCCGCGCTTTGACAAGCGTGGGCACCAGCATGCACACACACACACACGCACGCACGACGACACGAGGCACTGAAACCTGCCTGGACGCGCTTGGCGGGAGGCGTTGCGGCCGCGATGAACGAAGCCGCGGCGTCCGTTGCATCCGCGCCGGCTATACCGCGCGTTGTAGGCGAGACGTAACAGACCGCCCCGCCGGGAGAAGGAGATCCCGATGGTCAGGGGACTGCATCCGCTGTCCAGAGGGATGTCGCTCGATGATGCTTGTAAACGAAACCGGTCGTCCCTCGACGTTGCTTGAGCGCAGCGCACAGAGAAGGCCTCGTTCTCAGGTTCAGGATCACACAGGGCACTGCAAAGTCACTTCAGGAGAGTTGCCATTTTTGTGCTCGTTCCCAGCAAGCGTTAGAACTACGCCGAAACGCAACCGCTCAGTCAGCAAGCACGAGACAACCCTCACTAAGCTCTGCCAGGCTCTTTCCCCTTTTATACTACTGCCTAGTTCCATACAGTAGTCAAGCAGCACTCAGAACGCGTCCACAAATTGGAAAATTGCACAAGAAAGCACATAATCACTTTGAAACACTAAACAAAAGCAATATGTTAAAAATCCTGCCTCAGGAAGAAAACATCAGTAACCAACAACTTTGAGGCGGATTCCTACGTTAGGGGCTTCGACTTAAGCCATCGGCGTTACCGTTGAGACTCCCCTTTTTGTAACGCACCTCAAAGGAATATTGTTGCAAAGCGAGGCTCCAGCGCAGGAGGCGGCCATTTTTGGGAGATATGGTCTGCAGCCATTGGAGAGGGCAGTGATCCGTCTCAATGATAAACCTCGAGCCGGCTAGGTAGCATGACAATTTCTGAACGGCCCACACGAGACACGCACACTCTTTCTCGGTGGCGCTGTACGCCTGCTCACGACAGGTCAGCTTACGACTAGCATACAGGACGGGGTGTTCCACTTCTCCATTGTCCCTTTGGCACAGTACAACGCCCATGCCTCGCTCACTAGCATCGCACTGAACAACGAACCCTTTGGTATAGTCTGGCGATCGTAGCACAGGCTGGCTTGTTAGGGCGCTCTTTAGGGCGCTAAAAGCTCTCTCCTTTGTCTCGCTCCAGACGACTGTTTGGGGCTCTGTTTTTCTTAGAGCATCCGTCAGGGGAGCCGCGATATCGGAGTACCTGGGGATGTACCTCTGATAGTAGCCGGCGACACCTAAGAACGACCGAATATCGGTCTTCGTGCGCGGTTGCGGGAAGTCTCGCACAGCGGCCACCTTTATTTCAGAGGGGCGGCGACGACCCTGTCCAATCACGTGACCGAGGTAGACAACCTCGGCCTGTGCTAATTGGCACTTGGGAGCCTTGACTGTCAAGCCCGCTTCGCGCAGGCGGGTTAGCACTGCCCGCAAGTGTGCCATATGCTCAGACCAGGATGCGGAGAATATCGCTACGTCGTCTAAATACGGTAAAGCAAATTCTTCCTGTCCCCGCAACACTTTGTCCATGAGGCTTGAAAAGCAGTATGGCGCGTTCTTCAAACCAAAACTCAAAACTTTAGGACGGAATGTTCCCATTGGTGAAATGAACGCCGCATACCTACTAGCCTCCTCTGTAAGTGGAACCTGCCAATAACCCCTGACAAGATCTAGGGTGGAAATAAACTGAGCGCTACTAACTTTCTCAAGGCGCTCCTCGATGTTAGGGATCGGATAAATTTGATCCTTAGTGATGGAATTAAGCCTGCGGTAGTCGACGCAAGGACGAGGTTCCTTGCCCGGTACCTCAACTAAAATCAAGGGGGAGGTATAATCACTCTCACCCGCCTCAATAACACCGAGCTGTAGCATTTTCTTTACCTCAGCCTCCATAATATCGCGCTGGCGGGGTGACACCCGGTACGCCTTGGATCGTACTGGCTCTGGCGAGGTAAGTTCTATATCATGAGTAAGGACAGAAGTCCTACCAGGCCTCTCAGAGAACTGACCTTGAAACTCTTGTAAGAGTTGGTGTAGTTCGGTTTTCTGCTCAGGCGACAGCGGTGCTTTAATGATTAAGTCACTAATGACCTGATCAGTGTCTTCCCTGTTCGTCACTGAGCTTAGTCCCGGAAGCTCGACCGGAAGCTCTTCTAACTTTCCCTTGTCGGGCATTTCCTCTCCAGTACCTGGTGCCTTCAACGCTACAGGCTCAATTTTATCCAGTTCTGACGTGCTCGGAATATCCGCTTGCTGCGCCTCCGACCCTTTTTCATTGTTCGACAACGTCGGCCCCGCAACTACCGCCTTTGCAGCGAGCTCCCGAACTCTCGATCTGGTTAAGGCCTGAACGCTAGCCTCACCAAACAAAAGCCCCTTCTCGCGCAGGAGGTGATCGGACCTGTTCGAAAATAGGTACGGGTACTGGGGGGGCAGCCTAGATGACACTACGGCCTCAGTCTCAAGTGCTCCGAAAGGTCCTTCAATAAGCACTTTTGCTACGGGCAGACACACGCTATGAGCTTCCACGGCTTGCTTAATCCATGCGCACTCGCCCGTGAACATATCGGGTTCTACGTAAGAGCGGTGAACTACATCCATTGTAGCTGCGGTATCACGAAGCACTCGGCACTCTTTCCCGTTCACGAGGAAGTCTCGCATGTAAGGCTCGAGAAGCTTCATGTTCTCGTCAGTGCTACATAATGACAAACACACGACTTCTCTTTTTGTTTCTGGACACTGCGCCGAAAAGTGACCCGGCTTCTGGCACGTATAACACACGCGCGCTTGCCTCCTCTCGAACCGCTTTCTGCGTTCGGCTTCGGCTGCCGCCGTCTCCTTACGTTCGGTCGGACTGCTTTCACTCGCATCCGCACTACGCGTGTCCCCCCTTGCTCTCATGGGTGTGAACTTCGGCCTCTCAGACTTGGAGCCAAATTCACCCTTTTGACCGTCCTTAGCTCCGCGAGCCCGACGCGTCACAAACTCCTCGGCTAGCTCGGCGGCTTTAGCCACTGTACTAACGTCTGGCCTATCCAAGACCCAGTACCGCACGTTCTCAGGTAACCGACTATAAAACTGTTCCAGCCCGAAACACTGCAGAATTTTCTCGTGGTCACCAAACGCTTTCTCTTCTTTGAGCCACTCCTGCATGTTTGACATAAGCCTGTAGGCAAACTCTGTATATGACTCATTTCTGCCTTTTTCATTTTCCCGAAACTTCCGACGGAACGCCTCCGCTGACAGCCTGTACTTTTTTAGCAGACTCGATTTCACTTGGTCGAAATCCTCTGCCTCCTCTCTCTTCAAGCGAGCGACTACGTCGGCCGCCTCGCCGGGTAACAAAGTGAGCAAGCGCTGTGGCCACGTTTCCCGAGAGAACCCCTGCTTCTCGCACGTTCGCTCAAAGTTAACCAGGAACAAACCAATGTCCTCTCCAAGCTTAAACGGCCGCATCAGGTCAGTCATTTTGAACGATACCCGTTCTCCTGCACCGTGTGCCTGACTTCCATTACGAGCGCGTTCCATCTCTACCTCGAGACGCTTCATTTCCAAAGCGTGTTGACGGTCGCGCTCTTCTTTCTCTTTCTCTTTTTGTTCTTTACGTTCGCGCTCGTCTTTCTCTTTTTGCTCCCTCTCCTCAATGGTCTCAAGGCATTCCGACAGCTCGTCATCCTCAGCCTCCAACTCAAGAATAGCCCTTAGCAGTTCTGGTTTTCTGAGTTTGTCTGAGACATTCAGACCCAACTCTCTTGCAAGCTCCAGCAATTTCGGTTTGCGCAACGACTTCAAATCCATGGCTGCTCCGAATGCTGCTTTCTCTACTGCCTACTATTGTCTTGCCGCAAACTAACCCGGCAGCAACGACAACACAATTACCAGCTCTGTTTCTGACACTAACAAAAGCCTGGCAAAACTCAGAAGAAGAAAGTCCCGCACTCACCAAACCTCGCAGCCAAGAATTCAGCGCAGTCGTTCCGCTGCAGGCAACCAGTCATCACACAGGGCTCGTTGCACTGCTCCCGGATGGTCGTTGTGCTGCTCAGCATACAGTTGACCGCATATCTTCGCTGCTGGCCTCCGTTGTCGGGATCTCACCGCTGGCAACCAGTTGTTGCATTTGGGTTGCAAGCCCCAAGGGTAGCGTTGGCCTGGCGGCCTGGGGCAAAGCTGGAAACATCCGAAGGTCCCGGCAAAGGAAGAGTCGACTGGCAACAGAACAACTTGTTTATTCTGGCATCTCAAAAGAGCAGCCGGTCAGGGCGACCACGTTACTCGAAGGGCGAAGTCGAAGTCTCTCTTTGGCGTCCGGGGCAGCTCCCTTTATATACCCTCGGAGTCGAGGGCAAGAAGGAGCGGCTTGGGAAGAGTCATCCGATACGGCGACGCTTGAACATGTTCAGGCGTGACGTGCGCGTCCGCCTGGCCGGCGCCGGTCAGACCTCCTCGCCTCCCAGTTGCGGAGCTTCTCTCCCCGGCTGCCGCGCTTTGACAAGCGTGGGCACCAGCATGCACACACACACACACGCACGCACGACGACACGAGGCACTGAAACCTGCCTGGACGCGCTTGGCGGGAGGCGTTGCGGCCGCGATGAACGAAGCCGCGGCGTCCGTTGCATCCGTGCCGGCTATACCGCGCGTTGTAGGCGAGACGTAACACCACTAGTTTTGGCGGAATTCATAAGAAATATATCTTCGTAAATTGCACGTGAGTGATGACGGCATAAGAGAGGATATACTCAGTGCAGTTCGTTTTTAATATGATAATACTTGTTTTTGTCTGCAGAAAGGTTGAAAAGATAGAATGAGAGAGAGGAAGAAAAGAGCGATAAAGAATTTTTATATGTGCATGCAATTTTACTGCAACGTGTGCACACGGCACTCCGTATGCACATTCATTTTGTAGCCACTTATATAGACGCTGAGCGGCTGGCACTTTGAAAACACGAAGTATAGAACAATGCTTAATTTGCGGGTATATGCTCAATTCACAAGCCCTTGCGACATTTTGTCTTCGCAGACGCCGTTCACTGAGATCATCGCCAAGGTGACAGAGCGTGTGACCGGCGGGCACCGGGCCGCCCCGGAGGTCGTGCTGTGGAGCAAGGAGTACCTGCAGTACTTGTCGCACCTGTTCCACCAGCCCGTCATTCGGTGCGAACAGCGTATCTGCTTATTATGCTCCAAGGCCTATGCTCACTTCAACACATGCCTATTGGGGTTCACAGATGCCGTAGAAGGAATGCAGGCGCAGAGAGGTTAGCTAGAAAACACAGGATCGTTATCACAGCCTCAGGCGAAGTACATACAAATGAGAGTAGATAATATTTGAATGGAATCGTGTGGGCCGGATTTAAAGAACACCTTATTCCACAATTGGGCCATTAGGCTTAGAATAAAATATAAAGGGAAGGGGGGGGGGCTACTACCTAGGACTCAAGATCCTGTGTAGAGTTGTCTAGAGTCAACTGATTGTCAGGTACACCGTCAAATTGCAAGAGCTGCAATTATCAATTTGTCGATGGTATATCTTCGCGCAGTGGCCATATCGGCAGCCAGCGATTAGTAATATCGAAGGTATATACACTCCTAAAGCGAATAGTAACGCTAAGAATCCGTGACTGTCGCCGTTGTTCCTGAAGGCGGCACCTGATCAACTACATGACATGGCGCGTCATACTCGAGCTGGGTCCGTACACGAGCCAGCTGTTCCTGGACATCCGGCAGGAGTTCCTGCGCCGCATCGGGCTCGCCTCGAACGCTCCTCGGGCCGAGCACTGCTTGCACGACCTGCTCGCCACGCTGCCACACGCTGTCGGGTGGCTGCTGCGAAACGAGTCCACGTCGCTGCGCAGCGCCCAGGTTGGTCCCCCGTGGAAGCCCACAGGTGGCATGCAAGCGACGGCGCTAATCATGGGGTTTTGTGCCCGAGGACGGAAGTTCAGTTGAGATTAGAAATAATTCAGAGAGATGTAGGAAGATTATCCCTAGGTGCCCACGCCCCCTCCCCCCCCTCCACAAAAAAGAGAATAGAGGCAAAGGAAATATGGGCTGGGTATCGTTCGAAGCACGAGAAGCTCAGAGTAAAATATTATGTAAAGGACGCCTGAGGAAATTGGACGATAACAGGTGTCCAGCTAAGGTGTTCAAATACCTAGGAAAAGGACTAGGAAACCAGCCAGTAAGTATGCAGGAAAAAATAGAGAAATATAAACAGCTTTAAGTGACAGGTAAAAATCGCGGAAGGTAAAACTGAATGAATTCAATGGAAAAGAAGCATATTGTAGAGCTATATCGAAACTGGAAAATGCAGATCAGGAAGGACTCGCTCCATGATAACTAAAGAGACAGCGCCCTGCTATTTGAAGCTAGATCAGGGTATCTTAGAACGCGGAGCTAGAAAAATTAAAAAATGAAGGTGATCCATGTGCTGTGTACAATAAAGCTGTAGAATTGAACACCTCATACTCAAATGTGATGCCAGCCACCCGAATGTCGATGCAGGCACAGTCATTCTTCATGAGGCACTAGAGTTCAGAGATAACAAAGGTCATGTAAATAAATCTGCGGTGGAAACTAGCAGAAAGCGATTGAAAGATTGATGGCTCAAAAGCAGCGAGGTGACATAAGGTTAGTAGTGTAGCACTAAAAGCACATTTAACGAAAATGGCGAATTTTAAGACAAATTCATAGCACAATTTAATAAAAATAAAGAAAAACTTAGCATGGCGACAACTGCCACCATCCAGTTTCAAAGATCCATCCATCCACCCACTCATCCATCCATTCATCCACACCCATCCAACCGCCCATCCGTCCGTCCGACCGTCCGTCCGTCCGACCGTACGTACATACTTTGGCATAAAGGATGACACCATCTATACCATAGTCGATACTCCTGAGTGCACCAGGAACACGCGGGAAAATGTGACACGTCGTGAGCAAAGTGAAACTTTTCGCGCGTGGAAGCAGATGTGTAAGCAAGAGCTATCCTGCTCGCCCTCTGCATTCCAAGTGAAAAAAAATGTGGTGTTTCTAGGTCCAACTTACACTTGCACTGATAATGGATCGGCCATGCATCAAGCTACACGGGACGTTGCTCCGGCGAGGAAACACCTAAGGGTGCAGGTCGTCAGAAATTTTTACGGTTGCCAGGAATGCTTGTAATGTTACCTTTCCTCCTCATCGATGCACTCCTGTTTCTTCTTTCTCTTTTCCAGAAACAAGTGGAGCGAATGTGTGAGGAATTGAAGGCCACGATGGCCCACAACCTGGACTATAACGAGTGGATGACTCTCTCCACGAGGCAACACGCCATATCCAAGGTGCCCCCCCCCCCCCCCCGCAGTGTGAGGTGCTCAAGTGAAATCAACCCAAACATCTGCTGCTCATATTTCAAATTTAAGTTATTTAACATCCATGTATTATGCAGGCGGCACAGACAAAAAGTCGAAAGTCTTTGTCCTGACGGGAGTCTGTGAACCTTTCAAATTTGCATATGCGATAATGAAAAGACCAGATTGGCAACAACAGACGAACACATTTAGGTATCCTTATACAATGGTAAGAGGGAGATGCAGGTTTGCAGAATGAAGTGTAACGCTAGCAGTGGGATACAAGGACAATCCTAATTGTTACAAAAGCACAACAGCGAAGTGAGAAACTAAAACAGAGTGAGTTTAACAGGCATGATAATGAATGGGATATTACAATTGGTACGTGCACGTGGTACGAAACAGGTGTCATCATGAGCAGAGTTAAATTTTTTTTACGTGTTTTGATAAGTAGGACAGGCGGTCAATAAAGTGGTTTTCTCGCTTCTTTTCTGTAGGGTATACAATAAACATAGCCGCAGCACGTAATCTTCAGCACAGTATGTGCCGCAAATATGAATGCAGTTGTATTCTATTATTAACTTCTCTCGTTTATTTATTCCGCTCTATTTTCTCTGGTACTTTTTCTCGTTCTAAACCGGATTGCACGGGCAGTACACATGAGACAAAACACAAGAAAATCTCTTGCAAAGCAAAGCCCACTTTTCGGTGGCAGCGTTAGAGCGGACGTTCCGAGGAAGAGCCGTGCGCGTTGTCACAGGGTTGGGACGTCAGACGTCGAGCTGGGGAATGAAAACGACTTAAACTCGAGTTAAACTGTGACTGTCATTATGATATATAAAGATGTCAAGTAAATTAATTACGCTGAAAACAGTGAGGTAATTGGTTGGGAATCGAACCCACGACCTTTGGGTTGCGAGTCGGACATGCTACTTCTAGGCGATTGAGAAACGTTCGTTCGACTTTGTTAAAGGAAGACCTTGTGTCTCCTTTGGTGTATCACGTGGTCTAGTATGTCTACTGATTTATGCTAATGAGTGTGCAATTACAAAGGTACTAATTTAGAAATAAGTAGCGAATAGCCATTAACGCTGTCGCATCATATCGTTAAGGCGGAGCGTAAGTGTCCTAATTATTCTCTTCAGTGGCATGCTTCGACTCGCGAACCAGTCATAGCCTATAGTTCTCAAGGTTTTAACCGCACTGCACTGCGATGTAATTAAATATGCCCGGCACGAGAGCACAGGGCAGTGCATTTAGTGTCCGTCAATACCTCGACTGGAGAGTGAGCAACTTTTTTTTTCAATTCAGACATCCCAAAACATGCAAGACTTTACGTGTGTATTGCAGCCATGTTGTATCACACTGTATGCTTTCTATTCCTTGGCATCGTCACATATTCTTTAATTCTTTCTCCTTCATGTGGGAGGCGCGCAGTTCTCGAGACCATATATGAGCAGGCATACGCAGAACTAGAAACATTGCGTTTAGTTGGTATAGAAAAAGTTAAAGCTGATGAACTTGAGGCATAATTCGCAATGAGTATCTATCTCGTCATATACTGCCGATTTGCGCCTTGTTGTCGTAGCACGAACGCTACAATTTATAGAGTCTTCCTCTCTTCTTGTCTTGGGCACTAGGATATTTTTCATAGCCCTCCAACGTCTAATGATGTTAGCAAGGCGAAATTTATCTTTTCCCAAAAAACCTATGACCCCGACGATTAACATGAAATTTTACCGTTTCACGGACCCGCTCGTTGCCAAAAAGAACTTGTACTTTTCTTCAAAGGCCTTCGAGCGACAGGTACTGCTGGCACGCTAAAACAAATTCATTTTGCGCGCATGATTTTGGAGTTTATATAACGCAACTCTTGGTCAGTGCAATCTTTGAGCTTGAGTCGGAGTCATGGTGCCATGCCCCGCAAGACACGCCTCTGCCGTTGCGGCAGCAGACGCGGCCCAGCGCCGCTCCTCTTATTCGCTACGTATCCAGACAACGGTTCCCTTTGAGGGAGGATATACTACAGATTTATCGGTATAAAAACTGTTTCTGCCGCACTTTCCGCGTGCAGGTGCAACGCATCAAGTTCGTTGTCGGCGAACAGAACGAGGCGCTGGTGGAAGACGTGAGTTATGCACGATGACTGCTTTCGTTGTTTGTAAATATTTTACGAAGATATATATGCAACTTTCCCTGATGAAAACGGCATTGCCGTAGGAACCTTTTAGAGTCTGAGATTTCGGGTAAGCGAGGAAGTGGTGCGCTGTTGGGCGATGTAGGGTGGACCTATTTGTACAGCGCATTTTCTGAAACTTCTTTCCTGTCATAAAAATGTTGGGTCAGTTTGGTTCCCCCTCAGAAAATTCCTGGCTCGAAAAAGAGAGATGGGAGGGGCGGTCGCTTCCCTTCCCCCCCCCCCCCCCCCAAGTTTACACCTGCCCTTGGGCGAGAACTGAAGCCTTTTTCAGAACCATACGCGACAAGCAGAGTGGACGCTTATTTAACCATTAGTTCTTCCTATGTTCGCTGCAGTTAAAGGCGTTAATCTGGTAATGCTGATATACTACTCTTGTGGACATACTTTAACCGAAACCATTGCATCTTTATTCTAGGTAATGTCGATTGAACTGCCATTTGTAAGTATGAGTGCCATTTTTTTTTCTGCAGGCCGGCTATATACGATTGTCTTCTCTTCTCCTTTCATTCAGTTAAGTTCATGGAGTAAATCAAGATGTGCCCTCTTAGCAAAAATGCACTCGCGCTTTGCTACTATTTGAGCGTCTATGTCTTCTCAGACTAAGAAGTAGCTTTTAAAACAAGGGCAAACAGAATGGCCTCTAATTTTTTGGCTGGGATTTCTGTTTGGCTTTTGCGAGGGTCATTGTGGTCGTCCAGTTGTTTGTTGACAATGCTCGAACGTTATAACATAAAAAACTAGCCGACAGTGCTTCTTAGCCACGTAATATTCTTGAGAAATTTAGATACCGGTAAATTAGTCAACACGAAATCTCACTCTTTGCCCTCGGTTTTTATTTCCCGACTGTCTAAAACTTCAGAAGAATTTAAGCCATACACGAGACCGTCGGGACATGCTTTAGTTCGACAAAGCTGTCGTGGACCGTGCGAATGTCAAAAAAAAAAAACAACGGCGACCCAAGCTCCATTCAGTGCAAGAGGCGTGTTTCGTCATTATATTTTTAATTCTTTTTGTTTGGTACCGGAGCTGGCGATAACAGCCCTGTCGTTATAGGCAATTGTGGAGCAGCAGAATAACGAATCGAGAAGAGAATCTACGCTACACACTATACGTCTGGTCCCCAAGGGGAGCTCTGACGCATAGAGCCCATGGCGCGATCCCCCGGCGCTGCTTCGATGCGGATGCCTCGCTAGTCGCGCATTTTAGGCAGCGGCACTAAAACAGTGCACTCGGAATAATACAACGATTCCCTTCTATCTCGTTTATTTTTTGGTTCTTCGGCACTGCACATGGCACCATGGCGCTATTATTACTGCCGGCATCGACCAGCCGGAGCAGTTCATGATGGCAGCTGAATAGAGTCGGGCGAAGACAATTACCGTAGCGTCCGTGTTCGCGTGAGAAAGGGAGAAAACGGCATCGGGGTGGATGTGTATCTGTGCCGCTTTGGCTGCGTGATTTTCGCTGCAGACCGAGTACCAGGACACGTACGTCATCCTCGTCGTCAAGCTCATGGTTTCCGAGGCCGAGCGCGAGTGGCAAAAGCTCACGTGGAATCGGGCCGAGTTCATCAAGTGAGTGCTCGGTCGAGGACAACTGCGAGTCCGGTGTTCCACGAAGAAAGAATGCGCCGCTCTTGAATATGAAGGCGGAAGGAGCGTTTTGACCAGCACGCGTTGCGAACCACTACGACAAACTTTTACAGGCCTGAACGTCCATTTATGGCAAGTAGAAGACACTCAATAGTTTCCACGGAAGGTTAGCGGTGGAGTTCGATTTTTTTCGCATTGTTTTATGGCCACAGAGGTACGGAGGGGATTAGTCTCATTATTTTAGGCCTCAGATATGCGTCAGTTATAATCAAAAGGAAAGTCTAATGACCAAGACGAGTAACAAATGCCGGCATATGCTTGCCGCATGGAGGCAACTCAACGGTTTAGGCAGGAGTTTCTAGTTTGCAAAGAAAGTCGGGTAGTACGTATGAGTGGATGGTAGCGCTACGCTGTGGTCTGCCATTGAGACTAACATGGTAGACGCCTGGAGTGAATATACTGCATTACAGGACTACGCCCCAGAGTCATCACCGCCAGCAACAACCTGACTACGCCCATTGCGGGACAAAGACCTCTTTAATATATCTCCAATTAACCACGTCCTATGCCAGAAGCGGCCATCTTATGCCCGCAAACTTCTTAATCTCATCCGCCTACCTTAACTTTCTGCAACCCCCTGCTAAGCTTGGCTTCTCTTGGAATCCACTCCGTTACCTTCAAGGACGAGCGGTTATCTTTCCTTTGCATCTCATGCCCCGCCCAAGCCCATTTCTTCCTCTTGATTTCGACTAGGATGTCATTAACCTGCGTTTGTGCCCTCACCCACTCTGCCCTTTTCCTGTCCCTTAACGTTACACATATCGTTTTCGTTTCCATAGCTGGCTGCGTTAACCTGAACTTAAGCTGGACCCTTTCCTTAGCCTGCACGTTTCTGCTCCTTAGGCGAGCACCCGTTAGATACAGCTGTCTTATACTTTTCTCTTACCCAGGGATATTGTTAACTGCCATTCATGACTTGAGAGAACCTGCCAAATGCCCTCCACCCCCTTCTTGTTCTAATTATTTCGCTTCACTTCCCCAGTATGAGACAAATTTAAGTTCTCTTCCTATCAACATAAGGCAGGGTACGGTTCACTGTATTAATAAATTGTAGAGAATTTATTGTGTAACCTTGCTTGATCATCTTTAATAATGCCTTCGAAACGAAATCACCCTACAGGCGCCGACGCTAAGCTTGCAGCGGCGCCACAAGCGGCAGTGGTTTGCAATGCTTAAGTAGTTGCTGTCATCTTCGATAGATGTCACGAGCATTAGTTTATTTGTATTATTTTTAATGGGGGGGGGGGTTGAGTTGAGCGAGTTGAGTGGTTGTGAACTACCGGTGGGATTAGCCTTGCAGTTGCTGCCGGCAATTGCTCCACCGTAGCGACACTTAAATAGCAATCACAGAAACACTGTCCGCAAAAAAAACCCAAATAGACACTCCTGAGGTCACCATGTGGAGGCCAAATCCGTGTCCTGCAGGTAAAGTAGAAGAAGGCGAGAAGCATCCCTTCTACTCGACTGGCTCCCGCGCGGGAAAACAATGTCCTGAAGAGAACTGTGAGGAACTCCTGCCTTCTTGAGGGATCCGAATAACACAGCCCGTTCCGCGTTGTACAAAGTACAACACAAGAGGTAATGTTCTATGTCACCACACACACCACACGTTGAACACAATGGTGACAACGCTAGGCCAGTCTTATACGTCCACGCCGGCGTACGAGCAGAATCCGTGCGAACGCGGTGCAGCAAGGTGGCTTGGTACCTTTTGAGATCCTTGGTCACACATGGCTGATGAGGAGAGCTCCACAAAGAACTGAAGTGGCACAACACCACATCTCTGAACATTTGCTTGACTTCATGAGGGACTCCATGTACTGGAATCCCGGAGAGAGCTGTATGGGCGAGGTTGTCTGCTATCTCGTTGCCTAAGACACCTATGTGCGAGGGCACCCATTGAAAGCGTATAGAGAAGCCTTTGCTAAGTAGATTCTGCACCAAACGTAGGGATCTATGACTCAAGGCATCAGTGAGGAACCCGTACTCTAACCTTTGAAGGGCAGATTTTGAATCCGTAATTATGACAGTAGGTTGAGGCGTACAACACCGTAGCTTCTTTAGAGCTGCCTAAATGGCAACGCTTTCGGCCATTGTGGAGGACACGACTTTGGTAAAACGAACAGACCAATCATACTTCAAAGACGGAATATGAAAAGCAGCTGCACTAGATCCTCTGACCTTGTCCACAGAGCCGTCTGTAAAAATTTGAAGATGACTGGCATATTCGGTCTCAAGATATTCCAGTACGAGCGAACGCATTGCCGCTAAAGGAGAATTCCGCTTAGCGCGAACGTGGGGAATTGTCAAGGAACAATCGACGCTCGGAAAGGACCAAGGTTGCTTCAACGTCTTAGGTCGATCTCGAAGGTCGAGACCCAGAGAACGAAGAGTATTTAAAGCCAAGTACGCCCGGGACTCAGATCTCTTTCGAAGGCGCTGTAGAAGCGCTCTCCCGGCAACAGTCTCTCTGAGGCGGCCATTTTGCAGCAAAAGTCTTTGTGAAGCGGCTAGCCGAAGAGGTTTCAATTGAGACTCATACAGTACTGCATTGTTTGGAGCAGCCTGCGGAACGCCGAGAGCCCTCCTTAGTCTCATTCTGTGCAAAACCTCAAGGCGTTCCAGCTGCGATACCGAGGGGGAAATTAAAGGGAGCTGGTACATTATGCGACTTGTCACCAGGGCATCGTGAAGCCTGATCATTGAAGCAGGATGCTTTCCCCATTGCTCACTAGCAACTCTACGAAGCACATTGAGACGCGAAGATAGTGAAGCCACAATCGAGTCCACAGCTCGTCGCCACTGTAGACGTGAGTCAATAGTGACACCCAAAAAACGTATGTGGTTAACCTGACGAAGGCAAGACTGATCAAGGTCTATGCTCAGCCGCGCATACCGTTGTCCCCTACCTGGAAACAGGACGAAGCCAGATTTTTTCCACCGAGAGAGTCAACCCAACACCTTGAAGGTAACCTTTAACTGAAAGCACGGCCTGTCGCGCTAATAGAGCTAAGCTTTTGTGTTGATATCCTGTTAACCAAAGACAAATGTCGTCTGCATATATCGACATATGGACATGCCTACAATGTTTTTGCACTTTTGCGGGAAGACCAACCATGACAACATTAAAGAGCGTTGGGGACAGGACACTACCCTGAGGTACCCCTCGCGATACCGCCCTTTCGGAGCTCATTGTACTGCCTAACCACACTCGAAATTTACGATCACAGAGAAATGAGTGAATGAATCGCAGAAGATAGCCCTGTACGCCTATGACCTGCAGACTATTCAGTATTGAGCTCTGGAGGACGCTATCATAAGCCTTTGATACTTCTAGGAAAATAGCTAGTGTTGAAACTCCAAAAGCACTCTGATGTTCAATGTGGCTTATCAAGTCCAGGACGCTATCTTGCGCGCTTAAACCTGTGCGGAATCCAGTCATGCATGTTGGTAGTGCCCTTCTATCTTCAAGCCACCAAGACAAACGCTTACTTGCCATCTTCTCCATGAGCTTAGCCAACACACGACGTCAGCGATACAGGACGATACGAGGCCGCGTCTGTCATCTCTTTGCTGGCCTTCAGCAGTGGGACTACACAAGCCACCTTCCATGAAGGGGGAACGTCACCAGACTCCCACACTCGATTGAGATAGGTTAGGAGCATCTTCCGGTGTTCCAGAGGCAGGTTCTGTAACATTTGATTGGTAATGCCGTCAGGACCTGGTGCACAGCGACGCCGCAGGCTGCGGAGCGCTGTCTGTAGTTCTCGAAGTGTGAACGGGGCGTCCATAACAGACGGAGACGTAGCAGGCAGAGCGCAGGGATGAATGCCTGGTCTGGAATTTACAAATGCATCCGCAAATTCCTCTGCCAAGCACACGAGATGTTTCTGCGTGCGCAATGCAAGCGCCTCGAAAGGTTTACTCGGACGAGAGCCACCAGCAAGACTGCCAACGACACGCCAAATTCTCGTTATCGGTGAGACAATAGTCAAACTAGCGCAAAAGGATGCCCACTGGGACCTACAGAGCTTGTTCGCATGACATCTAATGGCAGAGTTGAGCCTGTTGAAAGTTGTCTTCAAGGCTCTGTCGTCCTTATTCCGCAACAGTTGTCGCTCCGCCCTTCTGCGCGCTGCGCAGAGGTTCCTGAGTTTTAAATCCGGTGTCGGAAAATGATCAGGTAGCTTGAGCGCCGTGGTAGCAGCCATCTTAGCATAAATCATTTTGTCTGTCACATCACCGGAAACACAGGCTAAGTGCTCCCTGTATTTGTCCCAATTAACTACATGGCAAATTTTAGGACCACGCAGATGGAAGTCGGCAGTAAACACAAATATCGGGTAGTGATCACTTCCCATTCGGTCAGCTCTAGTTGACCACTGCACACGGACGTCAGGTGAATGTAAGGTTAGGTCTATAGATGTGGCTGAGGTTGGAGGCCGAAAGAAAGTGGGACTTCCGTCATTGCCCACGCACAGGTCCAAACTGTCGATGACTTCTACAAGTTGGCGTCCGCGAGGATCTGTGTTCCTGTCACCCCAGGCAGGGTGGTGGGCGTTGAAGTCACCGCAGATGATTCTGGGTGCTGGGCAGCGGTAACAAAGTTGCTGGAGGAACAAAGCCATATCGACCTTCTTCCGCGGGGACACGTATACTGATGCAATGGACAGAGTTCGGAAGGCGAGCCGAATCCTCACAGCCACTACCTCAATACTGTCGGTGCGAAGATCGGTGACGTTCAAAGCCACATGAGGAATCTCCCTTCGTATGTAAAGGGCGGCACTTCCTGCGGGAAAAGACTTTATGCTGCAATTCTTGTGGGCGACGTATCCCGGCAAAGACCGCCCGCTTGGCAAGCCAGCCTCCGAGAGGGCCAGTACTGGAACACAGGTCTCTTTCAAGAACAATTTTAGTTCTGCTAATCGACTTATAATCCCAGCGCAGTTCCATTGCATGATAAACGGCACTTTTCTAGGGTTTTTAGTTGCAAAAGGTTAAAGAAAACTAGCCATCTAGGAGTTGAAGTTCTCTGCGAAGGCGGTGATCAAGGTCTCAATGGAAAGTACCAGCTGTATAAAGTTCTTCAAAGTGCCAGGCGGCATCGCTTGGCTATATGAACGCAGGACATCAAACAAAACGCGTAGAAGGTCGGAGAGATTCCGGCTTTTGAGCTCCTTATTGTGCTGCACGCACTGGCGCACCACTTCGACAAAAGACGGGGACTGGGACCCACTCTTGGCCATGGTAGCTGGTGTCTGCATCTCTTTTAAGGCAAGGGGATGTCCTCCATGTTGTCGAGTCTTGCTGTGATCTGGTCGCTGAGGAACATGGACACTTTTTGCAGAAGCAGATCGAACAGCCAGCTCACCCTCAGAGGCCGTTGCCGACTTGCTCGGATCAGGTCGTGCAGCGACGTCGCTTGCTACCACGTCCCGAGCTTCCGACTCGAGCGCAGGGAACTCTTCACTTCCATGTATCGGCTTCTCAGTAGGTTGTGGTTTGGGGCCACTAATGAAGGACTTGCGACGGTGTAAGGCGCTTACACGGAATGTGCAGCCACTGAAACTCGCTGGATGGTCACCTCCACAATTAGCGCAAGCAAAATCTGCCTTGCACTCTTTGTAATAATGGCCACCACCACACCGCTTGCAACGTTGATCTTTGTTGCAAACTCTCGCTACATGTCCAAAGCGTTGGCACCTGAAGCACCGGGGAGGAGTTTCAACGAACTCGTTGACTGCATGTTTGGTGAAACCAAGATCAATTATTCCAGGGCGCTCGGTGTTGGGAGCAAACGTTAGCACAATAGAGTTTGTAGGCTTCGCTGCCCATTGTTGTTCTCCAGGCTCCACCCGGCGCATTAACCGTCGCACGTGCAGAACTCCTTGCGGTTTCAAGTAGTCAAGAAGGGCACTTTCCGAATACCACACTGGTACTCCCCTTATAACACATGTGTTAGTCATGTAGGAGTGTGGCAACCGGGCTTGAACTCGTATGCCACCGATCTGAGAGCACCGCAGAAGAATGTCTACTTGCTCTTCCGTTGAGATATCTAGATGAAGAGCCCCTTGCGTTGTGAAGCGACTGCGAATCGGAGCAGATCCCAGTAGTACTTTAATATCATCGAACAGCCTGATAGGGTTCCACTCTCTGAAGTCAACACCTTTCTCTTTTGGCTGAACTATCACTGGGATGCCGACTGTCCGGTGCTTCCGATGACTCACCACTTTGAAGCCATCGTTGTCCATTTCCGCCATGTTAGCCACTTTTTCGTCAGAGGCGACGATAGTGTGAGTCGTCCCCACTGAGCGATGATGACGCACTGCACTGCTGGACGTCCCTGATGACTGGCAGATCCCCGCCGTGTGATGCCATGGCCGCCTCCGCCCCACTGGGCTCCTTCGGATGGCGCTGTCCCTTTAAGGATACCGGTGCCGGGGCTGCCGTACCCTTCCCGTAGGGACAGTACCGCCTTAAAGACGCGGCCGTCTTCCAAGGATGGAAATAACCTAGTTAATAACTAGAAAACAAGGCAAAATTACTGAGCTGAGGTGACAACAGATCGAGCAGCGTCGTCTTCCTCCATTTTTTTTTAATGGCACAATCACTGCCTCTGTAGGCCTCCTATGCGAGGTGGCATACATTGTGTACGGAGTGTCCCTATACTGACTCTATTTCGTGTTCTCATGGTCAGATTTCGCGGACGCCGACTGCAATGACAAAGCTAGAATACCAAAAGGAAAAAATAGAGGTTTTAAACTTTTCTGCTGTGTTTCTCAGTGCCACAGCCTGGTTTTGTTTGTTTGGGCAAAGTGCTTTCAATCGTTGCAAAAAAATTCACTCCATAAAAGTCAGTTGACAGTTTTTTTAACGGCTGCGAAACTTGAAAAAAGCTTAGAGTATTTCTATGAACGTCTGTTTCATAACGAAAGCGCCCGAAATACACCTTCTGATACTTATTTGTTTTAGTAAGAGTTCTGAATGCATTATGGGGCCAATTGTAAATTGCGCTACACGAAAACAATTTATTCCACATAATTAAAAACAATCTTTTACAGTAGAAAAAGAAATTATGATGAAGGCATCAAACGACGTCTTCTAAAATGCTTACCTGCAGCATGCTTATGTTAGAATGCAAAGAAGTGGTGCCGTATGTTTCCTGAGAGTTAAAAAATTTACATTGTGCATCCTTCTCCACTAATAAACGAGGTCTCATCTACTCGTAAAAAATGTATATTGCACAATGTATAGTTTTTGTCTTTTCGGGAACGATGCCTCACATATTCGCACAATAAATGGTATACCTACCCTGCGCACGAAAACTTTGTAAAACGCTGATTAATTCATAAATTACTCAGTATGTGCGCTATCACATAAAACGTCTTGTAGCATGTAAACTTGGATGACCGTACAGAACGAGGATTCTGTCAACCTTCTCTCGAGTTCTTTAGAACTGCGTGAGAATTAAAAACATCCATGGTGTTTTCTGTGAGCGCAGGTTGGAGATACACTTTCGCTTTAGCAAAGAGTGATGTGAAGTGGGAACAAGCGCAGTGATTTAGCCTATATTTCTTTATTTCAGCGATGTGCCATACTCCTCGCTACAAGTTAATTACGACCCGATATACAACACAGTGAGTAAGTGAACTTCCGTTTTCGTGCATTGCTGGAATGCGTGGCGCCACCGTTCCAGGCTCTGAGGCATGCATGTACCTAGCCTAACTCCTTGCGTGTGTCTCATAGTCCGTTGTCTTACGTGCGAGATCTGTAAGCGGCGTTAGGTCTAATAAGCTTTGGGCTTCAAGTAGAACAAAGGCAATTTCGGTCTTAACCTCTCGTATGATTTCATAAGACTCAAGGTAAACGTTGTTTCTCTCTCTGCCTGCCATAATAACCAAACATTTGCAACTACAGAAACGACTCAGATGATTGTTCTTGCGAGTGATTTGTCGAGTTGCACATAAGAAAATTTATGAAAACCTTACGTATGTAAAGATGACCATGGGAGTAGGTTCCAGCGGAATGGTTATCGTTGCGAGCATGTCTGTATACGAAGTGTCTGTCCTTGCTGGCGTTATACTGATCTTAACCATGTTGTAATCTTTGTGAACGGTAACGATGATAAAAATCTGTTTACTGTGTTGTGCCTCAATCTCTAACCTAAGCTGCCCTGTATCGGCTTATTCACTTATTAGAGTTTGTTGCAGAGATAATGATGTAGAGTAGCCTTACTCGCCTCATGCCTTGCTAACAGTGACTGAGAGATAAACATCAGGACTGTCATTCACTCTGCATAACGCGTTGAAATTGAAATTGGTTTTTGGGGAAAGGATATGGCGCAATATCTGCCTTACTTCTCGGCTGACACCTGAACCGCGTCGTAAGGGAAGGTATAAAGCAGGGACTGAAAGAAGGAAGAAAGATGTGCCATAATGGAGAGCTCCGGAATAATTTTGACTACCTGGGTATCTTTATAAAGGGCACTTACATCGCACAGCGAACAGGCGCCTTTGCGTTTCGCCTCCATCGAAACGCGGCCGCCGCGGTCGGCTTCGAACCCGGGAACTCCGGATCAGTAGCCGAGCGCCTTAACCACTGAGCCACCGCGGCGGGTAAATCACGCGTTCTAAGAGAGCAAGGAAACCTGTTTGCAGGAACGTTGATCTGATCGTATTACTAGCTCCATCGCAATGTTATCGATAAGAATCACAAGGAATGCTACCACCTTTTGCATGCGATTGTTCGCGGTAGGTAGCCGTAATTCAGATCCAACCTGTACGTGTTTTCAAGAAGACAAAAAGAGCATGACGGTTAGCTGTTTTTGTTTGTTTTGAAGTAACTAGAAAAATAAGAATGGGGTGGAGCGCGTACGGCAGGTTATCTCAGATTAGGAATGGAAGTTTACCAACATACCTGAAGAGAAAAGTGTACAACAGCTGTATACTACCGGTACTCGCCTATGGGGCAGAAACGTGGAGGCTAACGATGAACGTCCTGTCTTTCTATCCCATCTTTCAACTCCTACTATCTGCACGTGGTAGCGATTGTGGCTCGGCTTGAGCCAATGAGCAGGCCTGTGCACTTTCCTCTTCTTTCTTCCTGGCAACAACAGACAGACAGACAGCTTAAGTTAAGCAGAACGCAGCGAGATGTGGAAAGAAAAATGATAAGTATAACGTTAAGGGACCGGAAGCGGACAGTCTGGGTGAGAGAACAAACGCGTGTTAATGACATCCTAGTCGAAATAAAGAGGAAGAAATGGGCTTGCGCGGGGCATGTACTGCGAAGACAAGATAACCGCTGGTCCTTAAGGGTAACGGAGTGGATTCCAAGAGAAGGCAAGCGTTACAGGGGGCGGCAGAAAGTTATGGTGAAGGATGAGATGAAAAATCTTGCGGAGTTACGCTGCCCGCAGCTGGCAAAGGGCAGAGTTAATTGAAGAGACATGGGAGACGCCTTTGCCCTGCAGTGGGCGTAGTCAGGTTTATGAGGATATGAAAACTGCCCAATATTACGCCATCAGGAACTCAGTACGCGTGAATATAAGCCGCGTATTATACGCATTAAGAAAACATTGATGTTTAAATTACTCTGTGCAGTTCCGTTCATTACCCGTTCTTCTTCCTTTTTCGACTTCTCAATATCAAGTTGTTCCAGGAGCAATGCTGGAGCCACCCCTATACACGAATGGCCTAAGTCCGTAAGTCGCCTTCACATCGTCTGTATACCACAAAAAGTTACTCTCATGCATGTACTAAACAGGTTAGAGCTGCTAACCAGTTTCGGTAGATCTAGTAGGCAACGTTACAGCATTCTGCAAAAACTCACCCATGAAAGCAACTTTTTCTTTTTTATGAAGGGAAAACCGTGCGATTGAGGAATAAATGTGAAAGAGAACTGAAAGAAAACACAGTTCTCCACAGGAGTACAGCTAGATAAAAACACTTCTCTAGCGCCTGCTAACCAGTGGTTATCCGTCATATATGTATGCGTATGCGTAACGCCGAATAAACTGGAACCATCATGCGCACGTCCTTCGTAGTGCATATGTGTTGCGTCAGGAAAGCTGGAATTATCATGGAGAACTACTTTAACTTCGAAATGGAAAGTAATTGAAGTGTTCTTGTATAAATTATCACTGACAGGCTTCTGTGCAGCTGCGCAGGGGCCAGCGAAATTTTAATCAAATTGGCGGGCACTGGGAGGTGTTCAAGACCATCGGATATGTACGTAAAAATACGCTAAGCGTTGCTTGGCACCCGTTTATGTCTCAGGAGTGGCCCTGTGGCACGCTTTTCATTGACGAAGCCTAATAACAGGACAGCTTAACGCAAATTTAGCGAGTGCACATTCAGCAGCTGTTGCTTGCCGCCTGAATGGTACAAACGGAATTTTCCGCGTCAATCAATTTTGTAAGCTGCGCGGAGTTTAAGAGCTTGAACCACATGGTGATCTAAAATAGGAAACTATACAGGGAACGAACCACCAAGAAATCAAGAAGCAAAAAAGAAAGACAGGACACCAAGAGAAAAACAAACTCAGCCTTGAGAGTATGACGTGATAGCATTAATGGGTCCCCTCAGTGACCTGTGATCATCTCTGGAAATCACTTCCCAGACACGGACACTGTTTTCTTTCACCATCACATAACGCTTAACCTACCCTTAAGAGTGCAATGCTATAGCATTACAGATCTCTCCCGCACAAGTACTCTTCCGCCTAGATTCTGCCTACGTGCCCATATTTGCGGAACTTGGTCAATTTTTGAGTGAGATTCATAAATCGCGGGTAGTCCTCATACCACTCATATCACACGAAGTGTAGTGCCATGGTGGGCAGGTGGCAGCTCAATTTAATTAAATTGAGTTGATTTAATTTAAAATCGAGATAATTGAGTTGATTGAGTTGATTGCACCCGAAACGGTGTGCACGTTGCTTACAACTCGCTGGGCATGTTGCAATGTCGTCACAAGGTCACGTGACCTATAGGTGGGCCACCTGCATTGCTCGACTGGGTTGCCGCTGAATGGGAGCCTTAACGCTCTTGCGTTAAAAGAAACTACCTGACAAATCGGGCACGAGAAGTGTTTTCCCTTAACAAGGAAAAATAAATAATGTTACATATTGTCTGCAGGTTCTTTCAGGCACAAAGCACGTTTTGGCGATTCGTAGCAGGTCTGTTTACCGTCGACATTGACTTCTCGAGCTTAATCTCTCGCGCGAAGCAAAATTTCAGCACACCTCCCGGCGCTAACTCGATAAGATAGGCTTGTCATGACTGCTCGTTGTCGGAGATGACCATATAAAATAAATCATGAGGTTAGCTCAAGTCTTAACTGAAACCTGGCGCCGTACTGTATAGGGATTCATTTGTTTGGTCCTCTGGCATTGGCCACTGTTGTTCGGTGACGCAGCTGCAGCTTTCAAGCGTCCGACTAGAACATCGGCTCACTGGCTAGAACATCTCGCAACCGATGGCTAACCGACGCGCGCGGCGAGTGGCGAAGGCTATCGTCGATGTGGAGACCCGCCGCCTTGTGATTTGTGTGGCTGGCCACTTTCTGTTCTCCTCCATTCTGGTCGTCACGATGATGTCAGCCGGAATGAAATGGAAAATGGACAGTCATTTCAAATAGATACTTATAGAGTACGGCCCCTGGAAGCTCTTTTGAGGCTGCAGCTGGCATCAGGTAACCAGGTGCCGAATTCCTAAACCTTTTCGTGCACGGGATTAGTTCCATGTTTGTTGATTGATGTCTAGGCGCTGGCATGTTCGGGCGTTATGATCGCTTAGCGTACTTGTTTCATTCAATCGCTAATAACTCCTCCATGCGTGGTTAGCGGCTTCTGAAAATGAAAATCCTGCCGGAAAAACCTATTCGTGGCCCTTCTGCGTTCGCACTCACAAACGTATTTTTGTTTCCACTTGTTTTTTTTGCTTTTTTTTCACGACGCAGGGCACTCAACTTCGGCTCTCTTGGATTCCTAATTGCTTCTAAGATGATGAGCTCCCTTATATTCGAAGGCAAGTGGTGGTTTTCTGATATTTCTAGCCTGCGAAAAAGTGACTTAGGAACAACCAATACTGGGAAAGAAAATAATTGTCTAGCAAGAAAGAAAGACCCGTGCAGATACACCTATATCTACCATGCAATAATAGGTGGCCGACTAAAAAAAAAACGAACACTTGTCGCACTCTTTTTAACTGCTCTTCTCTTCGTGAAAACGATCCCCACTGGGTGTCCGCACTCTGCGAACCTTTTGCATCCACTCTCACTCCGAACACAGGCAGTGGAGGTGTTCATTTATGTGCTCACACACGCGACACGCAGATAAACGCTGCGCTAACTTATATTTCTTCAGTGCGGTGTGACGTCACGTTTAAGCCATCGCGGATGTGGTCTCTGATTGGCTGCAGTAACGTCACGTCCCGATTCCACAAAGAGCAATACAGGTGCTTACCTCTATGTAATGTATACTGGCATAAGTGAGAGAAGAAACTGGTGTAGAGGGACGTACAGGATGAGGCGCTGTCCTAGACAGTGCATGTAGTGTGCACGACAGACAACAGCTGCATCGATAAATAGCGGAGATGCAAAAGTACTCAAAGGACTGGGCTAAAGATGAAAATATTCCGGCACCAGCAAGCACTGAGTGAAGCACATGGAGATATCTCTAGCAAGAAATTGAAACCAATGGTAAATGCACTTGTACCTTTCCTAGTAACTGTCAGTAAGCGGTGGACCTGGGGTTCGTGACAGGTGATTTTTATTGGTACGATGAGAGTCACCAAATCGTTCACGGCATGTCTTCCGATCACATCTTCGTGTAGAAACTGTACAATGACCAGCCGGCGCAGAGTTTAATTTACACTAAACGATGTTTCAAATCCAAGAAAAGGCTCAGAGCACTGCTGGCTTTGCTGATTTCATCACACACAGAAAGCATCTCTGACCCAGTGCAAATGATTAACATTAAAAAAAGAAGGGGACAAGACTTATGGCCCTAACAGGGATTTGCTTTTGGCGGATTGCGGTTCAGTTCGGGGGCCAGGTGTTAATGGGGGGGGGGGGGGGCACGATGTCTCTGGTCCTTTGGGAAGACAACATTGGGGTGCATGCGCCGATTAATCAAATTTCCTGCGATTTCGGCGTAACAAAACATCGGGAACAAATATCTATATGAGTATCGTGCTACCCACAGCATATTATCAACAATTACACGAAACTAATCGTGAATAGAATGACTTCGCAGTATTTGTATTTGTCATTCACTCCTGAGGACTTCCTAGCGTTTGCAATTCGATATCATTTGAGTGGGGAATTCACATATTAGTTACGTGAACGCTTCTTACTCTTCTTGGCTCGCCCCTCTGCCCTTCAAAATGTGTCCAAAGCGCATTGATCTACATTCACCGGCACTGCCGCATAGCTTCCCAAAGACATTATTGAAATGCGTTGCACGTGTACTTTTTTCTCCCTTCTTTGTACTTCCTCTTCCGCAAGTGTAGGTCGTTGCTTCGACCAGAACGGCACCTACATGTGCTGGTGGGACTCGTCCACAATACGCAACTACAGTGACACGGTGGAGTCGTGTTACAACAGCCTCTTCAAACCTGTGAATAAGGTAAGCCCATCCTATGGAGAGAGAGAGAGAGAGGCGTTGAGGTCAGCTAAGAGAGGAGCCGATGTCCAGAAATACTACGCATTCGTATGTACGACCACATAACACGCAGAGCCCCTGCACTCTTCAGGGCTGAAAATATGTGATTAATGAGACAATTTATCATTAAAACATTTTATCACCCGCATCTAAGTGCATAGCTTTTTTGAATGTGAGCGATCTTGTATGGAAACACCGATCGAGAATTTTTAGCTTCAGTTTTTTCTCCATCCAAAGATCTTAAACTACTGCAAGTCGCTTGTATAATGCCGTTCGTTTTCGGCAATGCATGCCAGCATCATGCCAGTATGTGGGCCATAAAACCGGGAAACTCATTTGTGGCAGTCCCGTATAACAACACATCACCAAAGAACTGGAGATGATCACGACCAGGCTCTTGTCCTGATGTTTTCTTTCAACAATGAGCAATCTACTTCAACACGCCGCGTCACGTTTCTCTGGTTTGCTCAGTGATTCGCATCGTATGAAGAAGAAAAGGTTTAAGCTGTCTCTTTATTATTTTAAATTGAGAGTACTTCCTGTTTCCACTGCAGACTGAAATCAACACATTCCGCAAGGAGGTGGTTACGAGCATGGCTGCAGTCGGCCTGGCTTACAAGGTGAGGCTCGAAACGCTTCCAATATGGTCACACAGTGGTGGCTGCAGTCCGGAGAGCAGAAAGACGGCGGAAATGGTTTCTAAACAAAACCCTTCATATGGGCTGGCTTGCGCCCGCAAAAAACTGAATCACTCGGCGGCGGCGTAGCAACAACCTTGCTCGGCGTTCGTCGAACCAAATGGACGCCGCTCCCGGCCTTGCTCAGTTTACAGCTGATAGTGAAATTTCGAGATAAAGCGTGCAAAGTTATTAGAACATTCTGGAACAACGTAGAATCGGCGTTCCCCGGCTGCGAGCAAACGAGATAAATCTGGTCGCGTCTTGCATCGCAAACAAAGCGATAAAGCCGCGTGTCGGCACCTTTGAAGAATAAATAAACAAACAGTACAAAGGTTCGCGGCAATATGTTAACCGGTTTTCGTGTTTAAAGAGGGCATGTTTGCTTAAATAATGAGGGCGTCCACTGTTACAACAATCTAGACATGGAATACAGAGCATCGAATGTAGTTTGTGGTAAACTGCTAGCGCTTAGCAGCTTGTCTAGACTGTAAGTGTGGAATAATAATTAAAAAAACTCACAGGACGGTTACGATTGTGCAGCGTGATGTTCAGCGATAACTGTTTAGGCTTTTAGTTTCGGGGATGTATATTCCTGGCGCAGTGGTGTAGTGCTCAAGTGATGCACCCCTGCACTGGCAGGCGGCTGTTGCAAACAGAGCCACCGGTAGGTTTATACGACCCAGGTTGACGGTGACATAAGGTCACGTGACATTACGTCACGTGATATAATGTCAAGTCATTGTGATATTAACGCACCCACCGGTTACGCCGTCGACGATGGCGACGCGCAAGTCAGGGGCGGGCGCCTAACAGCTATCGCTGTAAAATAAGTCTCGGAAACGGCGCTACCAAACTGCGCCTGCAGTGTGCACAGGTCTAATAATAATAATAATTGTTTTTTGGGGAAAGGAAATGGCGCAGTGTCTGTCTCATATATCGGCGGACACCTGAACCGCGCCGTAAGGGGAGGTATAAAGGAGGGAGTGAAAGAAGAAAGGAAGTGGTGCCGTAGTGGAGACTCCGGAATATATTTCGACCACCTGGGGATCTTAAACGTGCACTGACATAACACAGGACACGGGCGCCTTTTGCGTTTCGCCTCCATCGAAATGCAGCCGCCGCGGTCGGGTTCGAACCCGGGAACTCCGGCAGCAGCCGAGCGCCCTAACCACTGAGCCACCGCGACGGGTTTGTGCACAGGTCTCTAAACAGGTTTTAGGGATTTAGTTACTGAGCTATCCAGGTGTCTACTCTTTCTTTCCTTAATAACTTCCTGATGCCTTTGTGGCAAAGAGTGCAAACCTTCGCAGCCGGCGTAGAATGTCGTAGTCTTAACCTCAGTCTGCGTTCACTTTCCCGTACATGAGAACGTCATCCATGAGTGGGCATTTGCTAGTATGAGACCTGTGCATTCACATTTAACCGAGGTGTACTTGGCTCATATGGAGTTAGCACTCTCATGGGGCGGCGGTCACCGTGTCTTTTTCTTCGCATAAAGGGGATTGTCTGGGGGTTCCTTTCACTAAGTTTTAAATCATCATCTGTACGGATAAGCTTCTAAGCTTCCTGAAGGATCCCTGGTCGACTCGGGCACATATAGTCTTATATTTCACCCCCGTATACAGCCTAACGTAGAGGCGTCCACATTTATGCGCCAAGTTTCCGTTACTTTTCCCAAGCGTTCATCATCATCATCATCTTCATCATCGGCCTGACTTCGCCCACTGCATGGCAAAGGCCTCTCCCATGTCTCTCCAATTAACCCTGTCCTTTGCCAGCTGCATCCACCCTTTGCCTGCAAACTTCTTAATCTCATCCGCCCACCTAACCTTCTGCCATCCCCTGCTACGCTTACTTTGTCTTGGAATCCACTCCGTTACCCTTAAGTACCAGCGGTTATCTTGCCTTCGCATTACATGCCCTGCCAAAACCCATTCCTTTCTCTTGATTTCGACTAGGATGTCATTAACCCGCATTTGTTCCCTCATCCACTCTGCCCGCTTCCGGTCTATTAACGTTGCACCTATCATTTTCCTTTCCATGGCTCGCTGCGTTGTTCTTAACTTAAGCTGAAATTTTTCGTTAGCCTCCACGTTTCTGCCCCGTAGGTGAGTACCGGTAAGATAAAGCCATTGTACACTTTTCTCTTGAGGGAAATTGGTCCACTCATGATCTGCGAGAACTTGTCATATTGCCGCCAATATTTGCAGTGTTTGTTCGTTTTTCAAATCTACCGCGACACCACCTTATCGCTTTGTTTGCGACGCAAGACGCGACTAGATTTATCTCGATTGATCGCAGCCAGGCAAAGCTGATTCTACGTTGTTCCGGAATGTTCTAGTAACTTTGCGCCCTTTATCTCGAATGTTCGCTATCAGCTAAGTAGACGTATTCCGTCACAACTTCCAGGCTCTCGCTGCCAATTGTGAACTGTTGTTCCCTTGCTAGACTGTTGAACATTACCTTGGTTTTCTGCATGTTAATTTTTAGATCCATCGTTTTGCTCTGCCTGTCTAACTCATTGATCATGATTTGCAGTTCAGCTCCTGTGTGACTCAGCAAGGCAATGTCATCAGCGAATCGCAGATTATTTAGGTATTCTCCAGTTATTCTTATTCCCAACTGTTCCCAATTCCGGCCTCGGAATACCTCCTGTAAACAGGCGGTGAATAGCATTGTCGAGATCGTGTCTCCCTGCCTGACGCCCTTCCTTATTGGAATTTTATTGCTGACATTATGGAGGACTATAGTAGCTGCGCAGTTGCTGTATATATCTTCTAATATTTTGACATAAGGCTCTTCTATCCCTTGATTACGCAATGCCTGTATGGCTGCTTAGGTTTCCACTGAGTCGAATGCTTTCTCGTAATCAATGAAAGCTATATATAGAGGTTGGTTATATTCTGCGCATTTCTCTATCACCTGATTGATAGTGTGAATATGATCTATTGTAGAATATCCTCTACGAAAGCCTGCCTGATCATTTGGTTGATTAAAGTCTAAGGTTGCGCTGACTCTATTAGCGATTACGTTAGTAAATACTTTGTAGGCAACGGAAAGTAAGCTGATCGGCCTGTAATTTTTCAAGTCCTTGGCGTCTCCTTTCTTATGAATTAAGATAATGTTTGCATTCTTCCAAGCTTCTGGTACAGTCGAGGTCATAAGGCATTGCGTATACAGGGTGGCTAGTTTTTCTAGCACGATGTCCCCCCCCCCCCCCCATCCTTCAGCAGATCTGCTGTTACCTGATTCTCCCCAGCTGCTTCTCCCCTTTTCATTGCTCCTAAGGCTTTCTTTACTTATCTTTCGTTACTGGCGGGATGACGCATTGGTGTGCACTGCTGTCTTTCTCATTAACGCTTTGATTACATTGGCTACTGTACAGGTCTGTGTAGAACTCTTCGGCTACGTTAACTATCTTATCCATATTGCTAATGGCATTGCCCTGCCTGTCTCTTAATGAATACGTCTGGTTTTTACCTATTCCTAGTTTCCTCTTTACTGCTTTTAGGCTACCGCCGTTCTTTAGAGCATGCTCGATTCTCACCCTATTAAACTTCCTTTTGTCGGCCACCTTGCGCTTATTTATTAACTTTGATAGCTCTATTAGTTCTATTCTGTCGATAGGGTTAGACGCCCTCATGCTTTGGCGCTTCTTAATCAGATCGTTCGTCACCTGAGATGGCTTTCCGGCATCCTGTCGAACTGTCCTACCACCTACTTCTACTGCGCACTCCGTAATTATTGATGTCAGATTATCGTTCATTGTATGAACATCAATATTGTCTTCCTCAGTTAAAGCCACATATCTGTTTTGCAGTGCTATCCTAAACTCTTGTACTTTCCCTCTTACGGCTAACTCGTTAAGGGTCTTCCTCTTCACTAGCTTCTTCCGTTCTCTCTTCAACTCTAAGCTAATTCGAGGCCTTACCATTCTGTGGTCGCTACAACGCACCTTTCCGAGGACGGCCACATCCTGGATGATGCCAGGTTTAGCGCATAGTATGAAGTCGATTTCATTTTTAGTCTCACCATTGGGGCTCTTCCAGGTCCACTTCCTGTCTCCTCGTTTGCGGAAGAAGGTATTCATGATCAGTAAATTATTTCTATCCGCGAGTTCGACTAATAACTCTCCCCTGCTATTTCTGGAGCCTATCCCATAGTCACCTACCGCGTGGTCGTTAGCCTGCTTCTTGCCCACCTTCGCATTGAAGTCGCCCATCAGTACAGTGTACTGTGATTTTACTTTATGCATTGCCAATTCTACGTCCTCATAGAAACTTTCAACGGTCTGGTCATCATGGCTGGATGCGGTTCCGTAGGCCTGCACCACTTTTAGCTTGTACCTCCTATTCAGCCTAATTACTATAGCTGCTACCCTCTCGTTAATACTATAGAACTCCTCTACGTTGCCAGCTATATCCTTATTAATGAGGAATCCCACACCTAGTTCTCGTCTATCCTCTAATCCGCGATAGCACAGTGTGTGTCCGTCTTTAGTACTGTATGCGCCTCACCTGTCCTTCTAACTTCGCTAAGCCCTATCACATCTCATTTAATTTAACGCCGCCGTGAGGGCCCGCTTGAGGTTCTTCAGCCCGTACCTAAGCACGTGTGCGTTTTCGCCTATATTGAAATAAACTCGCCACGCAGGGAATCCAACCCGCGAACCGTGCGCAGCACTCACCTGAGCACGGTCAGCGCGTATGTTTCGTTAGTTCAAAGCGCGGTTGGGAGCGCTGCAGTACGATAGAGCGTCAGCGAAGTCACTTTTTTTTGTTCATGTTTCGTTGGGTTTCCTAAAATGCTGGAAAAGAGGACCAAGTAAAAAGTACGTTGCCTTGAAAGTGTTTAAAAATTTGCATAATTCATCTTTAACTAAGCCGAATATAAAAAAAAATACTGTTAGCAGCGCATCATGGCTCCAAACAATTAATCGTTGGTTTCACCCGGCTGCGATCTGCCGCCTTATTTAAAGCCGTTTGCTCAAATTACGTGAAACGCTCTCGTATGCTTTTGCTCTATCTCAGTATTGGAGCTGATTGCCGACTTCTCCGCGTCTGTTCGCAGGGATTTCGTCTCTTCATGAGAAAGTTCGAGGAAGAATTTGAGCATAGCGGCCTGAAAAACTTGGACCTTACGCAGAACCAGCTGTTTTTTATTTCGTTCGCAATGGTTTGTACCTCGCATTCTTCCTTCCATGTTCCCAGAACACTTTTCAACAGCACCGCGGCTTCGTTGACCTGAATTCGAAACGCGCACTGCGCGCTGCTCTGTACAGTAAGCGGGGGCGATAACGACCTGAAAAACTTTTCCTTCGGCAGACGTGGTGTGAGAGTGTGCCCAGCCGACTGCGAGAAATTGTGAACCTCGTCACGTCACTTCCGGACCCACAATACAGGTAGGAAACCTTACCCCCTCTACACCTGCGCCGAATTCTAAGCCACACAAATTTTAGGGTGAAACCTTTCTATTGAGATGCGAGCGACCAGAAACTTCGCAGCTGTACAGCGTTTGTGTAATAGAGAAGCGCTATCTTTTTTGGAGAATATCCTGGTCCCTAGGTTTGGCTCCAAGCGCCGCTCGAATAGCGCAATCCGGAGCTTCAGACTTGTGGAAGCCAAGATCTTCCTCATCACTTCAGAACTTGGACGCGCTAACGGTGCCACCATACACCTGCTTATCCTGGTCTAGTAGTAGGACCGGTGCCCTGGTAACGATTCAAATGGATGGTGCATGTCATAAGGCATACGTCGCATCTTCTCCATGCATACTCTACAATTCTGGACAAAAGCATTTTGAAGCGGTAGCTTCACTACTAGAGGTAACGGGCTGAGATCGCTATGTACTTCACATGACCTTCAAGGCTCAGCCGAGGTCAAGCCTTCAGTTTATAAGATTGGAGAACCAGTGAATAGTCAATGATCAGACCAATGATCAAGCCATTGCAATTGCAACATTAAAATTTGTTTTCAAAATTTTTATCCGAGAATGTTGGTCATGCATCTCGCAGCAGGCGAAGGCGTGAGACGTCTTAGCTCAAGGTCTGCAATACCCGCAGCTCGACCAAGAAGAAAATATCTTGAATGCAACAAGAAACTGAGGACTCTTAACGTGCTTGCCCACGCTCCCCGGAATGTGCGGAGAAATGGAGGAAATAAAGCAGTGAGCCACTTGAGTTACAGGGAGAACTCATAAAACAAAGGCCACCTCTCTTTGGTTGGTACTAATCCCATGGTCATTTCTTTTGTCACCTGACAGGGTGGAAATTGCGCTGGCCCACTTTGACAAGTTCGGCAAGTACTTCGCCTGCAACGACAATCTCGTCATTTATCAAGACAAGAAGTGCAGCATCATATGAGCGCCCGGTCGCTTGCTCTTGGATTTCAGCGACCTGCTGTTGCTGTATATATAAACTGATCATACTGCACCACTATATATCAACATGCAAACAGAAAAAGAAAAGAGAATTCATACAGCGTTTCATTGTCAACTGAACGAACCTGGCAGCATGGTTGTGTTTCCTCTATCTGTAATTTCAAGCTTTCATCTGTCTCCGCACTTGGACAATGATCACGTCTTCCGAAGTCAGTTTGTACAGCGACCTCAGTAAGACTCGCTTCGTTCTCGTGTTGTTGTGGAAGAAGTGTTTTCTGACGTTTATTAAAAAAACAACAAAATACTTCAGATGAAGCCTCTAGTCTAGCAGGTGCCTCATACGTGGCCACCAACAAGGAACGACCACGGACTGCTGAAGTTGTCAGTAGGTCAGCCCTTGAGTCAGATTGATCGGTGTGGAGATGAGGTGAATATTGAACCTGCATTGCTAGAACAGTTGCCATTCTCCTGTTTGATCTAGAAAAAGCAATTGATTGCGTTTCGCACATTGTCTTTCTTGCAGTTACCGGCTATATCTTTATCGCCGAGTGTTGCGAATTTGCTACATAAGTTTTGTACGCCGTGTACTCATTCCTACACACTTTTTTGCAAGCAAAGCAACATTTCAACTTGTTCTAGTTGCCAGAGATGCTGTAGGCACTCTGAGGAAGCTGTTCGAAGTAAAAGGAGACGCGAATGTGCTAGTTCCAGCCAGCGTTCAACAACTGCTCGTCTATTATTTTTTGTTTCATTTGGTGGGAGAAAGACATCTTTAGCATAACGAACGGCGCAAAAGGATCAGGCGGTCCTTTTGCGCTATTCATTATGCTAAACCTTTGCAAACTCTCCCAGTATTCCCCTCTATAGAAGACATCTGTTGCAACAAATATTATCTGGGGTCTCTGCGCTTTCTATTCATAAAAAAACATCGTCGTCGTCGATGGCCGTGAGCAAAAATCCACCAATAAATTCCAAGAGAAGCAACCTCGGTGGCAGGCGGGCCATCTAGGTCACGTGACCTTATTACATCATTACAACCTGCCCACCGGATTGTGAGCAAACTGACCGTTGTGGCAGGTAGCGTTTAAATTGATTGGCAGCGAGAGGTCGCTCAGGATGAGGAACCTGGCCCTCACAAGACTCCCCAGTTGCCGTACCTGCCATCGCAGGTGGTGCGAGGACTCCCAAGGATGTATGAGTGTAAAGTAGCGAATGAACAATTCAGCATTTATCGACATAAACCCCGTTACGCTTTGGTGTCGTATACCCTTAACGCGGAGCTCGAGTGTTTTCTTTCGCGTTCTCTTCTGCTTTCGACGAGTCATTTCCCATTTTCTTTGGCCGAGATGGAAGGCGTGTTGACAGTATTGCTACTGACGCCTGTCGTTCTGGGTCAAAGGCTCGGCGTTCGCTTGTTCCTTGAAGGTCGTGTGCCGCGGCAGCGGTGGAGCCCGTATCGCGTATCAAGGCAGAGAGAGATACTGGTGAAGGGGGTGTGTGCAGGGGGTCCCGGTAGGGCATGCCAAACAATAGATCGAAGACCATGCTCCCGCACTCGCAGGACAATGCTTCCCTCCTTTCACAGCTCACGCAAATAGAGCTGCTGGTGAAGGGGGTGTGCTGCAGGGGGTCCCGGTAGGGCATGCCAAACAATAGAACGAAGACAGTGCTCCTGCACTCGCAGGACAATGCTTCTCTCCTTTCACAGCTCACGCAAATAGAGCTGCTGGTGAAGGGGGTGTGCTGCAGGGGGTCCCGGTAGGGCATGCCAAACAATAGATCGAAAACCATGCTCCGGCACTCGCAGGACAATGCTTTCCCTCCTTTCACAGCTCACGCAAATAGAGCTGCTGGTGAAGGGGGTGTGCTGCAGGGGGTCCCGGTAGGGCATGCCAAACAATAGAACGAAGACAATGCTCCTGAACTCGCAGCACAATGCTTCCCTCCTTTCACAGCTCACACAAATATAGCTGCTGGTGAAGGGGGTGTGCTGCAGGGGGTCCTGGTAGGGCATGCCAAACAATAGATCGAAGACCATGCTCCCGCACTCGCAGGACAATGCTTCCCTCCTTTCACAGCTCACGCAAATAGAGCTGCTGGTGAAGGCGGTGTGCTGCAGGGGGTCCCGGTAGGGCATGCCAAACAATAGAACGAAGACAATGCTTTACACTCGCGGGACAATGCTTCACTTTTTTCACAGCTCACGCAAATAGAGCTGCTGGTGAAGGGGGTGTGCTGCAGGGGGTCCCGGTAGGCATGCCAAACAATAGATCGAAGACCATGCTCCCGCACTCGCAGGACAATGCTTCCCTCCTTTCACAGCTCACGCAAATAGAGCTGCTGGTGAAGAGGGTGTGCTGCAGGGGGTCCCGGTAGGGCATGCCAAACAATAGAACGAAGACAATGCTCCCGCACTCGCAGAACAATGCTCCCTCCTTTCACAGCTCACGCAAATAGAGCTGCTGGTGAAGGGGGTGTGCTGCAGGGGGTCCCGGTAGGGCATGCCAAACAATAGAACGAAGACAGTGCTCCCGCACTCGCAGGACAATGCTCCCTCCTTTCACAGCTCACGCAAATAGAGCTGCTGGTGAAGGGGGTGTGCTGCAGGGGGTCCCGGTAGGGCATGCCAAACAATAGATCGAAGACCATGCTCCCGCACTCGCAGGACAATGCTTCCCTCCTTTCACAGCTAACGCAAATAGGGCAGGAACTTTAATAAACAGCGTAGACGATTCCTCATTGACTGCAGCGCTGCACGCACCGCAGGCCGCTTAACGATTTATCAGCATATGTGATTACAGCTCAAACTGAGGCTCGATTTCAACAACAAACACAACAACAACAAAAAATCCAGTGACGCATAACTCGTGCTCAAGCCTCCGCGGGTCGTACGCTCTTGCCATACCCTCTTCCCACAGTAAACATCCCTCGGATGGGAATTCTTCTGCTGGGAATTCTTCAATGGAAACCACCCACCGGTCACCGTTTCCTCCACTCACGTCGTATGCCCTCCTCCTTCCACAGCAAATACGCTCTGAGTAGTTCCCATGGCAATGCACCTACCGGTTACTACTACCACTACTATAACTACTGCTGCGATGACGACGACGCGAAACCCTGCAGGAACGCGCGTTTAACAGCTGTCGCAGTAAAACATCTCTCTGCTGCGTGATTGGATGTCTGGAAAGCTTCACATCATTAGAATATAGAGTTACACTATAATGAGAGTGTATAAAGAACCTTAAGGATACGTGAACCTACCTCCGCCGCTAGTATTTGTGGCACCGCTGCTAAAATATGGATCCGTGAAGACTTGGTCGCCATTTACGCCAACAAAAGTCGCTGGACCAAGTGGTGCTCTAATTATGGACAACTGGGGCTTAACTGCGCACAGCAGACCACCATTCCTACTTTGCACGTCAACTTTGTTGTACTGCCCAGGCTACGATTTTTTATGCTGCGCTTGTCGAGACAGCCAGATGCAAAGGCGTCCGCGCTGAAGTAAGGTGGGAAACAGTACTGGTGGCTTCGAGCTCAGCACAGGATTACTGCGTGCATGAATTCGTACTTTGCGATATTTCGAAAGGTTGGAGTGCGCGAATACCGGAAACACCAAAGGCAGGAACGTATCCAAGAGGGCGCCTCAGGAGACCCGAGCCTACCCATAGAAATCAGCCCCCCCCCCCCCCCCCGCCCTTGCACCGACCTCACTTTGTACCTGAAAAATGCCTGGCTGTGTTCATCACTGGATGAATACGAGATGCCGGTTGGCTCTCCGGAGCTCCGATGTCCAAAACAAGAAGGTAATTAAAGAGACCTTGTGTAGATGCGACTCAGATTACAGAAAAAAGCATACATATGTCAGTGCTTCTTTTCCTGCAATCCTGTAGCCCCCTCGCCATCACTTTTCAGAACCGTTTTCTCTAAATAATCAGAGAAAACTTCCGCATGCAAGGTAAGGCTAACGTGGATGCTTGATAAACTCTTAGGGGCCCATTTTGAATAATTATTAGACAGGTGGACCGAAGATTGCGGTGGATGGGGATACAGCTTCCTAGATAGGGGGGGGGGGGGGATGATCGTCAATCATTCATTGACGATTAAGTGCTTGCAGAGAGGTGACTGGGTTGGGGCCCTATTGGCCTTTTCTCTCACAATACTAAGTGGAGCTCCTATTCCGGGGCACCCTTGGCAAGCAAGGCCGCTCGCGTCCGTTGATACCAAGGCCTTTTGGGTCTTGACAGCTGGGCAGGGCCGCCTTCCAGTCTTCTCTGGCGGGGTTGGGGTAAGGAGGAAGGGGACAGATGGGTTTGATTGGCACTCCCACACCATGTGGAAACCATGTGACATGCATAAAAGCTTAAAGCTCTATGCGTGCTAACGACGCCCTCTTCCGTGGCTCTTGTGCGTTTAAAATTGCCACTGTACTTTTAAAGGAAAGTCTCCGCACAAAAATGCCCACATGTCATTCATGGACGCGGAAGTGCTGCCTTGGTGGTTTGTTTTGTATGCGACCAAGTAATTGCTTTTGATGAGAACAAAGAAAACTGATTGTGTGAACAGTTTTTTTTAGGAAAGCGGCAGTGGAAGTGGGGCCGATTCCCAGGGGCAAGTTATAGGCAAGTTTTCCAACTGTCGTTATCTAAAAAATTTAGGTGCGGTTCGAGTACTGCTGAATCAAGTTAGAGAGCGAAAGTTGCAGTGTATCGGGTAAGTAGACGCGGCTTGGCCTCTAACGTTGAGTGCCTTCCGCACACTGGATAGGCAGCGTGCGTACCCTGCGGGACGCGGTTAAATTAGTGGTTGATCGCGAGAGGTTGGTCACCGAATGAACGCTGCGGCTTAGCTCGGCTATGCCAGGATATACGTAGCGAAAGCTAAGTGATTGCATGTTTAGCCTTGGTTAATATTGAGTGCAAGTCCAGGTTAGTCTGGTTGTATAGCTATGTTGTCGAATTAAAGACGACAGAACTGTAGTTGCGGCGCACGCGAGCTCTCCTTTTCAATCTTCCGACATGTTATCAGGCATGCGACGCAGATGCGACTCACAACACAACGACCTACCTGTGTCGCAACGGTGCCATTAAAGAACAGCGCGCGATAAAACTGTACATTTTGTTTATTTGCAACATCATTATAGATGTTTTGCACTTTTTTAAAAAAAGGGGCGGAGGGGGGGACAATTGGAATCAAAAAGTAACTAGTAACGTGACACAGTACTCCTGCCATCACATCTTTGGCCCCCTAGTGACGGCTCTGGGACGGGTGCTTGCCGGTAGTAGAATTTTGTCCTCTGCGATGCTTCCTGCTGCGCATGAACTCGATGAAGTACCAGCCAGCCCCTCGGCACCGTAGTGTTGTCTCGAAATGTTCCGGGCATGAAAGGGTTTTGTACAATACAGTGTCTTCATCATCACTCTCGGATGGTGTCGACTTGATGGACGCCGTTTCTTTGTCCCAATTTGAATATGGAGTGGAACACTGAGCCCGACAGTTGTCGGCGCCCCCAGAGATGAAAGTGCTATCTTGTTCGGTGAGGTTATTTCCCTGTTGGATTTCTTCAGTGCACGTAGCAGAGTAAGCACATTTCACACGATCAGGGGACTTCGGTTCCATATTACCCACAGTTACTTGGTCACTTCGGCACATGGTAGTAATGAGCATACATTAATAGTTTCTTGCAGCATGCGTACTTGCGTTCCTGACAGTTTCTCTGAGATGGCTTCTCTCTTGATTTCTCCGCATGTGACCTCCTCCATGCCAAAAGCGGTGGATCATCAGAGATTTAATTGTGAGGAAGCATATCCATGGCTTAATCATGCGTGGAACACTGCACGCATCATGCTTGACATGCCGTCCCGTTGGGATCTTCATCACTAAAGCGTCTACAAGATGCTAGTTTTCGCCACAGGACCACGGCGTGTGCAATGGCCACAGACCATGCCTCGTCGTTCGTCATGGACCTGTGAAGTCTTCTGTAACTCCCGCCTTCAGTCAAATCGCGACCTGCAGAGGTGCGCGCTCGCTTCCGTCCTAACACATCGGCCTGCGTAACACTTTCCCTTGCCTCGCTCCCCGAGTCTTTTGTGACGGCGAGGTACCGCGCTTGAGCTCTCTTGACCTCCGGCAAAAAGATCTCTGAGAAATCTCTGACCCACTGCGATTTTCTCGTGGGCTTCCGCCTGTGTTACCTTGCGCAAGATGAAAGTCAAGCGGCCTGCCTCGGCGGCCCGAAAGACGATGCCTGAGGTGCTCGCAGGAGGCTGGTTCATCCCGAAACCCTGGCGGCGTAGGCGGCGGGGGCAGCATTCACGAACACCCGGTGATGGCGTTGGCGAACTGCGTCCCGGCCGCGGAGACCGGCCAGACACCCTCGAAGTGCGTCCGTCACGGCCAATTGGCTGGCCGCGTTCAGAGCTCATTCCTGGAGAAGGCGATCCCCTGGATACCTCAAAGAGCGTCTGCGGCGGTCCCCAGCTGCAGGATGCGGGAGTGCCGCGGTCGAAGCTGAGGCCCGGGTTGCCGCGGCCGCTGTCGATGCCGGTGTGAGGGTGCAGCTCACCCTGCAGACAAAAGGTGTATGCTCCAGGAAGCTGGCGATCTTCGCAGACAGATTGAACCCATATGATGGTTTCCTGTCCAGTCTTCTCCATCTTCGGCATCCTAAAGCTCGCTTCTGAACGAACGCTTTCTTCTTCTATTCTTCGTTTCTCCTTCTTCTTCTTCTTCTTCTTCTTCTTCTTCTTCTTCTTCTTCTTCTTCTTCTTCTTCTTCTTCTTCTTCTCTCCTTCTTCTTCTTCTTCTTCTTCTTCTTCTCTTCTTCTTCTCCTTCTCCTCTTTCTTCTTCTTCTTCTTCTCTTCTTCTTCTCCTGTTCTATTCGTTTTCTTTCTCTTCACCTTACCTTAATCTTCTTCGTCTTCTAGCACCGGATTGAAAGGAGTACACGGACATGATTATTTTGTGCATTTTTAATAATATGCGCAAGACATTAGTAAACATGAGTTTTCACTAGCAGTTGCCTTTCGCCAGGTAAATAATTTCTAACTGAACATCTCCCATGTTTCTGCTTCGGTTTAAGCTATTGAACGGAACCTATGTCATCGTGAGCGAGCTTGTAATCAGGTGAGGCGCGGGCAAAATGAAATATGACCGCTGATTGACGGTGCGAAGGCTGCTCGCACCTCCTCATCGGGCACCCTGTGTAGTAGTCAGTGCAGCTTCAGGCGCACGTACTGGTTCGCCGGGTCAATCACCTTTTTCACGCGTTGCTCGCCGATGCCTGTAATCCTTTTATAGCGTCTCGGCATCCTTTATGATGGTCGCACAGACGTGACTCATGCGATACGCCCCGAGGGCGATAACGTCCGGGAGCAGGGAATGTTCCGCCAACGCATCGCGGAAACATTCCACATGGTACGTGAGGGCCGTGACATCCGCATGCAAAACACTGTATTTAAATCGAAACGCCCTGTAGGCAACCCTGGTAAAACAACCTGGTAGTCACTTCCCTTTTCCGTAGTCCTATAACCGCGGCCTGACATGGCAGCTGAAGCCGCTCCTACGGAACCCGTCATCGCACGTCCGAACTCCGAACACGGCGGTGGCCGCAAGTGGAATCCCCCCGCTCGGCCGTCCTGACAGAACACGGGTGCACTGAAATCGCGGCAGAGTAAAACCTTCCTGTACACGACTTTGCAAACTCTATCAATAACGGAAACCAACAGATGCAATTTCATGGATTTCGCAAAAGCCTTTGACAAGGTCTGTCATAAAAATTTGCTTTGCAAAATTCATAACACAGTAAGGAATAACAAAATCGTTACCAGGATTTCATCATACCTGATTAACCGTCAGCAATATGTATTGTTTGTTGGCCATTCCTCTGAAATTGTTTCTGTTGACTCTGGAGTTCTTCAGGGTTCGGTGCTTGGGCCACTCTTGTTCACTGTATATATTGACCACATAGTAAAAGGCATTCCAATTCACCTTAAACTATATTCGGACTACTGTGTGCTATATTCAAAAATTAAAAATAAAGCAGGCCAGCTGATACTAGACGATGCTTTTCAAGAACTTACCGCATGGTGTGACACCTAGCAAATGCCAATCAACTTTCAAAAAACCGTCTTCATGAGGATAACTCTAAAAAAAAATCCGCTCATATTCCATTCTTCCTCCAGTAACATTCTTTACGAAGTTGAACACTACAAACATCTGGGTCTATGGATCTCTAACACTCCTGACTGGACCAGCCACATGAATCAGGTTTCTAGCAAAGCAAGCCATAAACTTTTCTTTCTGACGCGTGCACTGAGCTTCTCCAACCCCGAAATTTGGCTTCTAGCCTACAAATCAAATGTCCTCCCAATACTAGAATATTTGATCATAATTTGGGATCCGTTCAAGAAAACAAATATTGATAAAATTGAAAAAAAATACAAAAAAGAGCAGTACATCAGCGACTAACCTGTTGCATAAGGCTGGCGTGATACCATTAACTGAAAGGAATCGCGTCTCTGGTCTCAAAATTTTGTACCATCTTGTAAACGCTCATTTGTAGAGCTTGTAAACGGTCATTTTAAAATTAACCTTGGTGAAATAATATCTTTCTCTTCAGGTTACAATACTAGGCAGCGACACTATCTCACAATTACCCCCTTTAGTCCTCGTGACAATTGCTTCAGATATTTCTTTTCCCCAAGAACATTAACAGACTGGAATCGGCTTACCAACTACGAAATTTTACATCAATCGGTGGCGCTATTTACTCGTGGTCAATGTTTTCCCTAATTTGTGCCTTGTTGTTGCATTTCGTTGTACTTGCTCATCAGGTTTAAATATTTTTTTACTGACTGGTTGTAATAGTTGCACTACGTATTATTGCTCTGTTTACGGCCGATGAGCCTTCGTTAAATACTGTTACTTTTATGCCTGACCTTTTTGCCTGAAGTTTTGACACCTGTGCTGCATATTATTTCTCTGTTTATTGCCGATGAACGGTTGTTCATTTTTGTGACTTTTATATCTGAGCTTTTTGCCTGAACTTTTGACACCTGTGCTTGTAATTTCCTTTTTTTTTGTATCTATGTGCCCACCCTGCAAAAATGCCTTGTGGGATTGCAGCATTCACAAATAAAATAAATAAATTGTCTTGTGTGCATAACACGAAAAATGATGTCAGAAGTGAGATTAGAACCCACGCCCGGAAGACCGGACTACGACTTGAGCGCAGCGGCATGGACCGCTCGGCCATCCTCACAGTTTTTCTTTCTTTATTGCATGGAAATAGTGCCGGAAAGAAAAATCTACGCATGCTCACGCCATAAAACACCAGGCCACCTTACCCCTGCATGAACCCGCCTTTCCAAAAATCAAAAGTGTGGGAGGCACACACATGCAAAGAGATAGGGGAGCCAGCTAGGCGGCTCTTGCAGGCCAGCATATACTCTCCACTCCAAAGCGCATTGTCCACGAAACAAAGATTTCGGCTTGGCGGTCCATCATGCGGCTCTTCCGGAGACTAAATACTCCCGGCAACATAAATAGAACACATGGCACAACACTGTTTTTCTCCACTGGCAAAAAAACGTATACTGTAGGGTGTGATATCAATGTCCTTCTTAATTGTTCGTTCTAAAATGTCCCAGAAGAACAGAGCATCAATGCATAGAATAAAACAATGCTCAATTGTCTCAGGTGTATTGCACAGGCGGCAATTCACCGTCCATGGGGCGAGCATCTCCTTAGCATGAAGCCATGCCTTCACAGGCAGCGTTGACGTGTGCAGCCTAAAAAAGAATGTTTTCGCGGCAGAAGAAATGCACATTCGCCTAACACATATAACACCTGCGTCAGGGAACTCCAGAAAAGTTTGCCGATACAACTACACAGGGAACACACACTCTGCATTTGCCTGAGTCAGCTGTCTTCTGGAGAGGCTATACAGGTAGTCTAAAGAAAAGCGCACAGTGAGGAAATTGAATGTGTCAGCTACTTCCTTAAGGAATCCCCAATAAGGCCCCCCACGAGTGTGTCCCGTCGGTGCTAATAGGAAAAGCAAATGAGCACTGAGACGCCTAATAATTATGCACAGCTACTAAAAAGGGTGGTTTCACGATTTCAAAAAGAAAAAAACGCGAGACAAGCTGATGCACGAATAAGTGAACAAGGCCAATTCCACCAGACTCTAGAGAAAGAAATAGGTTACCGCGACATATGGGCTCCCATTGAAAACGCCATACGAATTTAGATATTCTGTGCATCACCTGCACTTTCTTTCTCGCACAGTGGAGAACCTGCAACACATAGGCAAGTTTTGCAAATAAAAAACAATATTGCAGACTTGAGTCCGAGCAAACACTGATAGTTCCCTACCCATCCAAGCCTGGGTTTGTCGCCTCATGGAGACTATATGTGAATCCCAGTAGGCTCCACTGTTGCGAATTTGGTGAAGAGGAGCCCTTAGGTAGTGAAGGGGCCCGCAGTCCCAGCTTCTACCACTATAATGACTTGGCGTTGTACCCCAATTGCCCAACCAAAACCCCTTGGATTTATCTAGATTAAGAGCCGCACCTGATACCTGGTAAAACTGTTCATAAAATGTAATGCCTCAAGCACACTCTTTTTGTCAGAATAATAGAGGGCGACATCATCTGCATATGCAAAAATCTTAATTTCACATTGCGCCAGGGAGAAACCACGGATAGATGTGCAGTTAATAATACTGAGGCAAAGGGGTTCGAGATATAGGGCAAGCAACAAAGGCGATAAAGGACAGCCTTGGCGAAAAGATACTTTCAATGGAATAGGTTTGGTTAGCTCTTAGATAACAGTTAGCCTTGTATGGGA
>JARKHS020008358.1:0-16968 GCA_030143305.2 Amblyomma americanum
ACGGCGATTGGGATGCGTCCAACATGCAGTTTTCTTCAAGTGATGCGGCGAAAGCAATGACATTTTCAATTGCAGATCTCTGCTGACGAAACGCGTTTATTTCTTGTGGGTGCTAATTGTGGATTTCCAGAAGGAAAAACAGAAGGAAAAGCAGCCTTGACGCCGAGCGAAACGGCGATTGGGATGCGTCCAACATGCAGTTTTCTTCAAGTGATGCGGCGAAAGCAATGACATTTTCAATTGCAGATCTCTGCTGACGAAACGCGTTTATTTCTTGTGGGTGCTAATTGTGGATTTCCAGAAGGAAAAACAGAAGGAAAAGCAGCCTTGACGCCGAGCGAAACGGCGATTGGGATGCGTCCAACATGCAGTTTTCTTCAAGTGATGCGGCGAAAGCAATGACATTTTCAATTGCAGATCTCTGCTGACGAAACGCGTTTATTTCTTGTGGGTGCTAATTGTGGATTTCCAGAAGGAAAAACAGAAGGAAAAGCAGCCTTGACGCCGAGCGAAACGGCGATTGGGATGCGTCCAACATGCAGTTTTCTTCAAGTGATGCGGCGAAAGCAATGACATTTTCAATTGCAGATCTCTGCTGACGAAACGCGTTTATTTCTTGTGGGTGCTAATTGTGGATTTCCAGAAGGAAAAACAGAAGGAAAAGCAGCCTTGACGCCGAGCGAAACGGCGATTGGGATGCGTCCAACATGCAGTTTTCTTCAAGTGATGCGGCGAAAGCAATGACATTTTCAATTGCAGATCTCTGCTGACGAAACGCGTTTATTTCTTGTGGGTGCTAATTGTGGATTTCCAGAAGGAAAAACAGAAGGAAAAGCAGCCTTGACGCCGAGCGAAACGGCGATTGGGATGCGTCCAACATGCAGTTTTCTTCAAGTGATGCGGCGAAAGCAATGACATTTTCAATTGCAGATCTCTGCTGACGAAACGCCTTTATTTCTTGTGGGTGCTAATTGTGGATTTCCAGAAGGAAAAACAGAAGGAAAAGCAGCCTTGACGCCGAGCGAAACGGCGATTGGGATGCGTCCAACATGCAGTTTTCTTCAAGTGATGCGGCGAAAGCAATGACATTTTCAATTGCAGATCTCTGCTGACGAAACGCGTTTATTTCTTGTGGGTGCTAATTGTGGATTTCCAGAAGGAAAAACAGAAGGAAAAGCAGCCTTGACGCCGAGCGAAACGGCGATTGGGATGCGTCCAACATGCAGTTTTCTTCAAGTGATGCGGCGAAAGCAATGACATTTTCAATTGCAGATCTCTGCTGACGAAACGCGTTTATTTCTTGTGGGTGCTAATTGTGGATTTCCAGAAGGAAAAACAGAAGGAAAAGCAGCCTTGACGCCGAGCGAAACGGCGATTGGGATGCGTCCAACATGCAGTTTTCTTCAAGTGATGCGGCGAAAGCAATGACATTTTCAATTGCAGATCTCTGCTGACGAAACGCCTTTATTTCTTGTGGGTGCTAATTGTGGATTTCCAGAAGGAAAAACAGAAGGAAAAGCAGCCTTGACGCCGAGGGAAACGGCGATTGGGATGCGTCCAACATGCAGTTTTCTTCAAGTGATGCGGCGAAAGCAATGACATTTTCAATTGCAGATCTCTGCTGACGAAACGCGTTTATTTCTTGTGGGTGCTAATTGTGGATTTCCAGAAGGAAAAACAGAAGGAAAAGCAGCCTTGACGCCGAGCGAAACGGCGATTGGGATGCGTCCAACATGCAGTTTTCTTCAAGTGATGCGGCGAAAGCAATGACATTTTCAATTGCAGATCTCTGCTGACGAAACGCGTTTATTTCTTGTGGGTGCTAATTGTGGATTTCCAGAAGGAAAAACAGAAGGAAAAGCAGCCTTGACGCCGAGCGAAACGGCGATTGGGATGCGTCCAACATGCAGTTTTCTTCAAGTGATGCGGCGAAAGCAATGACATTTTCAATTGCAGATCTCTGCTGACGAAACGCGTTTATTTCTTGTGGGTGCTAATTGTGGATTTCCAGAAGGAAAAACAGAAGGAAAAGCAGCCTTGACGCCGAGCGAAACGGCGATTGGGATGCGTCCAACATGCAGTTTTCTTCAAGTGATGCGGCGAAAGCAATGACATTTTCAATTGCAGATCTCTGCTGACGAAACGCGTTTATTTCTTGTGGGTGCTAATTGTGGATTTCCAGAAGGAAAAACAGAAGGAAAAGCAGCCTTGACGCCGAGCGAAACGGCGATTGGGATGCGTCCAACATGCAGTTTTCTTCAAGTGATGCGGCGAAAGCAATGACATTTTCAATTGCAGATCTCTGCTGACGAAACGCCTTTATTTCTTGTGGGTGCTAATTGTGGATTTCCAGAAGGAAAAACAGAAGGAAAAGCAGCCTTGACGCCGAGCGAAACGGCGATTGGGATGCGTCCAACATGCAGTTTTCTTCAAGTGATGCGGCGAAAGCAATGACATTTTCAATTGCAGATCTCTGCTGACGAAACGCGTTTATTTCTTGTGGGTGCTAATTGTGGATTTCCAGAAGGAAAAACAGAAGGAAAAGCAGCCTTGACGCCGAGCGAAACGGCGATTGGGATGCGTCCAACATGCAGTTTTCTTCAAGTGATGCGGCGAAAGCAATGACATTTTCAATTGCAGATCTCTGCTGACGAAACGCCTTTATTTCTTGTGGGTGCTAATTGTGGATTTCCAGAAGGAAAAACAGAAGGAAAAGCAGCCTTGACGCCGAGCGAAACGGCGATTGGGATGCGTCCAACATGCAGTTTTCTTCAAGTGATGCGGCGAAAGCAATGACATTTTCAATTGCAGATCTCTGCTGACGAAACGCGTTTATTTCTTGTGGGTGCTAATTGTGGATTTCCAGAAGGAAAAACAGAAGGAAAAGCAGCCTTGACGCCGAGCGAAACGGCGATTGGGATGCGTCCAACATGCAGTTTTCTTCAAGTGATGCGGCGAAAGCAATGACATTTTCAATTGCAGATCTCTGCTGACGAAACGCGTTTATTTCTTGTGGGTGCTAATTGTGGATTTCCAGAAGGAAAAACAGAAGGAAAAGCAGCCTTGACGCCGAGCGAAACGGCGATTGGGATGCGTCCAACATGCAGTTTTCTTCAAGTGATGCGGCGAAAGCAATGACATTTTCAATTGCAGATCTCTGCTGACGAAACGCGTTTATTTCTTGTGGGTGCTAATTGTGGATTTCCAGAAGGAAAAACAGAAGGAAAAGCAGCCTTGACGCCGAGCGAAACGGCGATTGGGATGCGTCCAACATGCAGTTTTCTTCAAGTGATGCGGCGAAAGCAATGACATTTTCAATTGCAGATCTCTGCTGACGAAACGCGTTTATTTCTTGTGGGTGCTAATTGTGGATTTCCAGAAGGAAAAACAGAAGGAAAAGCAGCCTTGACGCCGAGCGAAACGGCGATTGGGATGCGTCCAACATGCAGTTTTCTTCAAGTGATGCGGCGAAAGCAATGACATTTTCAATTGCAGATCTCTGCTGACGAAACGCGTTTATTTCTTGTGGGTGCTAATTGTGGATTTCCAGAAGGAAAAACAGAAGGAAAAGCAGCCTTGACGCCGAGCGAAACGGCGATTGGGATGCGTCCAACATGCAGTTTTCTTCAAGTGATGCGGCGAAAGCAATGACATTTTCAATTGCAGATCTCTGCTGACGAAACGCCTTTATTTCTTGTGGGTGCTAATTGTGGATTTCCAGAAGGAAAAACAGAAGGAAAAGCAGCCTTGACGCCGAGCGAAACGGCGATTGGGATGCGTCCAACATGCAGTTTTCTTCAAGTGATGCGGCGAAAGCAATGACATTTTCAATTGCAGATCTCTGCTGACGAAACGCCTTTATTTCTTGTGGGTGCTAATTGTGGATTTCCAGAAGGAAAAACAGAAGGAAAAGCAGCCTTGACGCCGAGCGAAACGGCGATTGGGATGCGTCCAACATGCAGTTTTCTTCAAGTGATGCGGCGAAAGCAATGACATTTTCAATTGCAGATCTCTGCTGACGAAACGCGTTTATTTCTTGTGGGTGCTAATTGTGGATTTCCAGAAGGAAAAACAGAAGGAAAAGCAGCCTTGACGCCGAGCGAAACGGCGATTGGGATGCGTCCAACATGCAGTTTTCTTCAAGTGATGCGGCGAAAGCAATGACATTTTCAATTGCAGATCTCTGCTGACGAAACGCGTTTATTTCTTGTGGGTGCTAATTGTGGATTTCCAGAAGGAAAAACAGAAGGAAAAGCAGCCTTGACGCCGAGCGAAACGGCGATTGGGATGCGTCCAACATGCAGTTTTCTTCAAGTGATGCGGCGAAAGCAATGACATTTTCAATTGCAGATCTCTGCTGACGAAACGCCTTTATTTCTTGTGGGTGCTAATTGTGGATTTCCAGAAGGAAAAACAGAAGGAAAAGCAGCCTTGACGCCGAGGGAAACGGCGATTGGGATGCGTCCAACATGCAGTTTTCTTCAAGTGATGCGGCGAAAGCAATGACATTTTCAATTGCAGATCTCTGCTGACGAAACGCGTTTATTTCTTGTGGGTGCTAATTGTGGATTTCCAGAAGGAAAAACAGAAGGAAAAGCAGCCTTGACGCCGAGCGAAACGGCGATTGGGATGCGTCCAACATGCAGTTTTCTTCAAGTGATGCGGCGAAAGCAATGACATTTTCAATTGCAGATCTCTGCTGACGAAACGCGTTTATTTCTTGTGGGTGCTAATTGTGGATTTCCAGAAGGAAAAACAGAAGGAAAAGCAGCCTTGACGCCGAGCGAAACGGCGATTGGGATGCGTCCAACATGCAGTTTTCTTCAAGTGATGCGGCGAAAGCAATGACATTTTCAATTGCAGATCTCTGCTGACGAAACGCCTTTATTTCTTGTGGGTGCTAATTGTGGATTTCCAGAAGGAAAAACAGAAGGAAAAGCAGCCTTGACGCCGAGCGAAACGGCGATTGGGATGCGTCCAACATGCAGTTTTCTTCAAGTGATGCGGCGAAAGCAATGACATTTTCAATTGCAGATCTCTGCTGACGAAACGCCTTTATTTCTTGTGGGTGCTAATTGTGGATTTCCAGAAGGAAAAACAGAAGGAAAAGCAGCCTTGACGCCGAGCGAAACGGCGATTGGGATGCGTCCAACATGCAGTTTTCTTCAAGTGATGCGGCGAAAGCAATGACATTTTCAATTGCAGATCTCTGCTGACGAAACGCGTTTATTTCTTGTGGGTGCTAATTGTGGATTTCCAGAAGGAAAAACAGAAGGAAAAGCAGCCTTGACGCCGAGGGAAACGGCGATTGGGATGCGTCCAACATGCAGTTTTCTTCAAGTGATGCGGCGAAAGCAATGACATTTTCAATTGCAGATCTCTGCTGACGAAACGCGTTTATTTCTTGTGGGTGCTAATTGTGGATTTCCAGAAGGAAAAACAGAAGGAAAAGCAGCCTTGACGCCGAGCGAAACGGCGATTGGGATGCGTCCAACATGCAGTTTTCTTCAAGTGATGCGGCGAAAGCAATGACATTTTCAATTGCAGATCTCTGCTGACGAAACGCGTTTATTTCTTGTGGGTGCTAATTGTGGATTTCCAGAAGGAAAAACAGAAGGAAAAGCAGCCTTGACGCCGAGCGAAACGGCGATTGGGATGCGTCCAACATGCAGTTTTCTTCAAGTGATGCGGCGAAAGCAATGACATTTTCAATTGCAGATCTCTGCTGACGAAACGCGTTTATTTCTTGTGGGTGCTAATTGTGGATTTCCAGAAGGAAAAACAGAAGGAAAAGCAGCCTTGACGCCGAGCGAAACGGCGATTGGGATGCGTCCAACATGCAGTTTTCTTCAAGTGATGCGGCGAAAGCAATGACATTTTCAATTGCAGATCTCTGCTGACGAAACGCCTTTATTTCTTGTGGGTGCTAATTGTGGATTTCCAGAAGGAAAAACAGAAGGAAAAGCAGCCTTGACGCCGAGCGAAACGGCGATTGGGATGCGTCCAACATGCAGTTTTCTTCAAGTGATGCGGCGAAAGCAATGACATTTTCAATTGCAGATCTCTGCTGACGAAACGCCTTTATTTCTTGTGGGTGCTAATTGTGGATTTCCAGAAGGAAAAACAGAAGGAAAAGCAGCCTTGACGCCGAGCGAAACGGCGATTGGGATGCGTCCAACATGCAGTTTTCTTCAAGTGATGCGGCGAAAGCAATGACATTTTCAATTGCAGATCTCTGCTGACGAAACGCGTTTATTTCTTGTGGGTGCTAATTGTGGATTTCCAGAAGGAAAAACAGAAGGAAAAGCAGCCTTGACGCCGAGCGAAACGGCGATTGGGATGCGTCCAACATGCAGTTTTCTTCAAGTGATGCGGCGAAAGCAATGACATTTTCAATTGCAGATCTCTGCTGACGAAACGCCTTTATTTCTTGTGGGTGCTAATTGTGGATTTCCAGAAGGAAAAACAGAAGGAAAAGCAGCCTTGACGCCGAGCGAAACGGCGATTGGGATGCGTCCAACATGCAGTTTTCTTCAAGTGATGCGGCGAAAGCAATGACATTTTCAATTGCAGATCTCTGCTGACGAAACGCCTTTATTTCTTGTGGGTGCTAATTGTGGATTTCCAGAAGGAAAAACAGAAGGAAAAGCAGCCTTGACGCCGAGCGAAACGGCGATTGGGATGCGTCCAACATGCAGTTTTCTTCAAGTGATGCGGCGAAAGCAATGACATTTTCAATTGCAGATCTCTGCTGACGAAACGCGTTTATTTCTTGTGGGTGCTAATTGTGGATTTCCAGAAGGAAAAACAGAAGGAAAAGCAGCCTTGACGCCGAGCGAAACGGCGATTGGGATGCGTCCAACATGCAGTTTTCTTCAAGTGATGCGGCGAAAGCAATGACATTTTCAATTGCAGATCTCTGCTGACGAAACGCGTTTATTTCTTGTGGGTGCTAATTGTGGATTTCCAGAAGGAAAAACAGAAGGAAAAGCAGCCTTGACGCCGAGCGAAACGGCGATTGGGATGCGTCCAACATGCAGTTTTCTTCAAGTGATGCGGCGAAAGCAATGACATTTTCAATTGCAGATCTCTGCTGACGAAACGCCTTTATTTCTTGTGGGTGCTAATTGTGGATTTCCAGAAGGAAAAACAGAAGGAAAAGCAGCCTTGACGCCGAGCGAAACGGCGATTGGGATGCGTCCAACATGCAGTTTTCTTCAAGTGATGCGGCGAAAGCAATGACATTTTCAATTGCAGATCTCTGCTGACGAAACGCGTTTATTTCTTGTGGGTGCTAATTGTGGATTTCCAGAAGGAAAAACAGAAGGAAAAGCAGCCTTGACGCCGAGCGAAACGGCGATTGGGATGCGTCCAACATGCAGTTTTCTTCAAGTGATGCGGCGAAAGCAATGACATTTTCAATTGCAGATCTCTGCTGACGAAACGCGTTTATTTCTTGTGGGTGCTAATTGTGGATTTCCAGAAGGAAAAACAGAAGGAAAAGCAGCCTTGACGCCGAGGGAAACGGCGATTGGGATGCGTCCAACATGCAGTTTTCTTCAAGTGATGCGGCGAAAGCAATGACATTTTCAATTGCAGATCTCTGCTGACGAAACGCGTTTATTTCTTGTGGGTGCTAATTGTGGATTTCCAGAAGGAAAAACAGAAGGAAAAGCAGCCTTGACGCCGAGCGAAACGGCGATTGGGATGCGTCCAACATGCAGTTTTCTTCAAGTGATGCGGCGAAAGCAATGACATTTTCAATTGCAGATCTCTGCTGACGAAACGCGTTTATTTCTTGTGGGTGCTAATTGTGGATTTCCAGAAGGAAAAACAGAAGGAAAAGCAGCCTTGACGCCGAGCGAAACGGCGATTGGGATGCGTCCAACATGCAGTTTTCTTCAAGTGATGCGGCGAAAGCAATGACATTTTCAATTGCAGATCTCTGCTGACGAAACGCGTTTATTTCTTGTGGGTGCTAATTGTGGATTTCCAGAAGGAAAAACAGAAGGAAAAGCAGCCTTGACGCCGAGCGAAACGGCGATTGGGATGCGTCCAACATGCAGTTTTCTTCAAGTGATGCGGCGAAAGCAATGACATTTTCAATTGCAGATCTCTGCTGACGAAACGCCTTTATTTCTTGTGGGTGCTAATTGTGGATTTCCAGAAGGAAAAACAGAAGGAAAAGCAGCCTTGACGCCGAGCGAAACGGCGATTGGGATGCGTCCAACATGCAGTTTTCTTCAAGTGATGCGGCGAAAGCAATGACATTTTCAATTGCAGATCTCTGCTGACGAAACGCCTTTATTTCTTGTGGGTGCTAATTGTGGATTTCCAGAAGGAAAAACAGAAGGAAAAGCAGCCTTGACGCCGAGCGAAACGGCGATTGGGATGCGTCCAACATGCAGTTTTCTTCAAGTGATGCGGCGAAAGCAATGACATTTTCAATTGCAGATCTCTGCTGACGAAACGCCTTTATTTCTTGTGGGTGCTAATTGTGGATTTCCAGAAGGAAAAACAGAAGGAAAAGCAGCCTTGACGCCGAGGGAAACGGCGATTGGGATGCGTCCAACATGCAGTTTTCTTCAAGTGATGCGGCGAAAGCAATGACATTTTCAATTGCAGATCTCTGCTGACGAAACGCGTTTATTTCTTGTGGGTGCTAATTGTGGATTTCCAGAAGGAAAAACAGAAGGAAAAGCAGCCTTGACGCCGAGCGAAACGGCGATTGGGATGCGTCCAACATGCAGTTTTCTTCAAGTGATGCGGCGAAAGCAATGACATTTTCAATTGCAGATCTCTGCTGACGAAACGCGTTTATTTCTTGTGGGTGCTAATTGTGGATTTCCAGAAGGAAAAACAGAAGGAAAAGCAGCCTTGACGCCGAGCGAAACGGCGATTGGGATGCGTCCAACATGCAGTTTTCTTCAAGTGATGCGGCGAAAGCAATGACATTTTCAATTGCAGATCTCTGCTGACGAAACGCGTTTATTTCTTGTGGGTGCTAATTGTGGATTTCCAGAAGGAAAAACAGAAGGAAAAGCAGCCTTGACGCCGAGCGAAACGGCGATTGGGATGCGTCCAACATGCAGTTTTCTTCAAGTGATGCGGCGAAAGCAATGACATTTTCAATTGCAGATCTCTGCTGACGAAACGCGTTTATTTCTTGTGGGTGCTAATTGTGGATTTCCAGAAGGAAAAACAGAAGGAAAAGCAGCCTTGACGCCGAGCGAAACGGCGATTGGGATGCGTCCAACATGCAGTTTTCTTCAAGTGATGCGGCGAAAGCAATGACATTTTCAATTGCAGATCTCTGCTGACGAAACGCCTTTATTTCTTGTGGGTGCTAATTGTGGATTTCCAGAAGGAAAAACAGAAGGAAAAGCAGCCTTGACGCCGAGGGAAACGGCGATTGGGATGCGTCCAACATGCAGTTTTCTTCAAGTGATGCGGCGAAAGCAATGACATTTTCAATTGCAGATCTCTGCTGACGAAACGCGTTTATTTCTTGTGGGTGCTAATTGTGGATTTCCAGAAGGAAAAACAGAAGGAAAAGCAGCCTTGACGCCGAGCGAAACGGCGATTGGGATGCGTCCAACATGCAGTTTTCTTCAAGTGATGCGGCGAAAGCAATGACATTTTCAATTGCAGATCTCTGCTGACGAAACGCGTTTATTTCTTGTGGGTGCTAATTGTGGATTTCCAGAAGGAAAAACAGAAGGAAAAGCAGCCTTGACGCCGAGCGAAACGGCGATTGGGATGCGTCCAACATGCAGTTTTCTTCAAGTGATGCGGCGAAAGCAATGACATTTTCAATTGCAGATCTCTGCTGACGAAACGCCTTTATTTCTTGTGGGTGCTAATTGTGGATTTCCAGAAGGAAAAACAGAAGGAAAAGCAGCCTTGACGCCGAGCGAAACGGCGATTGGGATGCGTCCAACATGCAGTTTTCTTCAAGTGATGCGGCGAAAGCAATGACATTTTCAATTGCAGATCTCTGCTGACGAAACGCGTTTATTTCTTGTGGGTGCTAATTGTGGATTTCCAGAAGGAAAAACAGAAGGAAAAGCAGCCTTGACGCCGAGCGAAACGGCGATTGGGATGCGTCCAACATGCAGTTTTCTTCAAGTGATGCGGCGAAAGCAATGACATTTTCAATTGCAGATCTCTGCTGACGAAACGCGTTTATTTCTTGTGGGTGCTAATTGTGGATTTCCAGAAGGAAAAACAGAAGGAAAAGCAGCCTTGACGCCGAGCGAAACGGCGATTGGGATGCGTCCAACATGCAGTTTTCTTCAAGTGATGCGGCGAAAGCAATGACATTTTCAATTGCAGATCTCTGCTGACGAAACGCGTTTATTTCTTGTGGGTGCTAATTGTGGATTTCCAGAAGGAAAAACAGAAGGAAAAGCAGCCTTGACGCCGAGCGAAACGGCGATTGGGATGCGTCCAACATGCAGTTTTCTTCAAGTGATGCGGCGAAAGCAATGACATTTTCAATTGCAGATCTCTGCTGACGAAACGCGTTTATTTCTTGTGGGTGCTAATTGTGGATTTCCAGAAGGAAAAACAGAAGGAAAAGCAGCCTTGACGCCGAGCGAAACGGCGATTGGGATGCGTCCAACATGCAGTTTTCTTCAAGTGATGCGGCGAAAGCAATGACATTTTCAATTGCAGATCTCTGCTGACGAAACGCGTTTATTTCTTGTGGGTGCTAATTGTGGATTTCCAGAAGGAAAAACAGAAGGAAAAGCAGCCTTGACGCCGAGCGAAACGGCGATTGGGATGCGTCCAACATGCAGTTTTCTTCAAGTGATGCGGCGAAAGCAATGACATTTTCAATTGCAGATCTCTGCTGACGAAACGCCTTTATTTCTTGTGGGTGCTAATTGTGGATTTCCAGAAGGAAAAACAGAAGGAAAAGCAGCCTTGACGCCGAGCGATACGGCGATTGGGATGCGTCCAACATGCAGTTTTCTTCAAGTGATGCGGCGAAAGCAATGACATTTTCAATTGCAGATCTCTGCTGACGAAACGCCTTTATTTCTTGTGGGTGCTAATTGTGGATTTCCAGAAGGAAAAACAGAAGGAAAAGCAGCCTTGACGCCGAGCGAAACGGCGATTGGGATGCGTCCAACATGCAGTTTTCTTCAAGTGATGCGGCGAAAGCAATGACATTTTCAATTGCAGATCTCTGCTGACGAAACGCCTTTATTTCTTGTGGGTGCTAATTGTGGATTTCCAGAAGGAAAAACAGAAGGAAAAGCAGCCTTGACGCCGAGGGAAACGGCGATTGGGATGCGTCCAACATGCAGTTTTCTTCAAGTGATGCGGCGAAAGCAATGACATTTTCAATTGCAGATCTCTGCTGACGAAACGCGTTTATTTCTTGTGGGTGCTAATTGTGGATTTCCAGAAGGAAAAACAGAAGGAAAAGCAGCCTTGACGCCGAGCGAAACGGCGATTGGGATGCGTCCAACATGCAGTTTTCTTCAAGTGATGCGGCGAAAGCAATGACATTTTCAATTGCAGATCTCTGCTGACGAAACGCGTTTATTTCTTGTGGGTGCTAATTGTGGATTTCCAGAAGGAAAAACAGAAGGAAAAGCAGCCTTGACGCCGAGCGAAACGGCGATTGGGATGCGTCCAACATGCAGTTTTCTTCAAGTGATGCGGCGAAAGCAATGACATTTTCAATTGCAGATCTCTGCTGACGAAACGCGTTTATTTCTTGTGGGTGCTAATTGTGGATTTCCAGAAGGAGAAACAGAAGGAAAAGCAGCCTTGACGCCGAGCGAAACGGCGATTGGGATGCGTCCAACATGCAGTTTTCTTCAAGTGATGCGGCGAAAGCAATGACATTTTCAATTGCAGATCTCTGCTGACGAAACGCGTTTTTTTCTTGTGGGTGCTAATTGTGGATTTCCAGAAGGAAAAACAGAAGGAAAAGCAGCCTTGACGCCGAGCGAAACGGCGATTGGGATGCGTCCAACATGCAGTTTTCTTCAAGTGATGCGGCGAAAGCAATGACATTTTCAATTGCAGATCTCTGCTGACGAAACGCCTTTATTTCTTGTGGGTGCTAATTGTGGATTTCCAGAAGGAAAAACAGAAGGAAAAGCAGCCTTGACGCCGAGCGATACGGCGATTGGGATGCGTCCAACATGCAGTTTTCTTCAAGTGATGCGGCGAAAGCAATGACATTTTCAATTGCAGATCTCTGCTGACGAAACGCGTTTATTTCTTGTGGGTGCTAATTGTGGATTTCCAGAAGGAAAAACAGAAGGAAAAGCAGCCTTGACGCCGAGCGAAACGGCGATTGGGATGCGTCCAACATGCAGTTTTCTTCAAGTGATGCGGCGAAAGCAATGACATTTTCAATTGCAGATCTCTGCTGACGAAACGCCTTTATTTCTTGTGGGTGCTAATTGTGGATTTCCAGAAGGAAAAACAGAAGGAAAAGCAGCCTTGACGCCGAGGGAAACGGCGATTGGGATGCGTCCAACATGCAGTTTTCTTCAAGTGATGCGGCGAAAGCAATGACATTTTCAATTGCAGATCTCTGCTGACGAAACGCGTTTATTTCTTGTGGGTGCTAATTGTGGATTTCCAGAAGGAAAAACAGAAGGAAAAGCAGCCTTGACGCCGAGCGAAACGGCGATTGGGATGCGTCCAACATGCAGTTTTCTTCAAGTGATGCGGCGAAAGCAATGACATTTTCAATTGCAGATCTCTGCTGACGAAACGCGTTTATTTCTTGTGGGTGCTAATTGTGGATTTCCAGAAGGAGAAACAGGAGGAAAAGCAGCCTTGACGCCGAGCGAAACGGCGATTGGGATGCGTCCAACATGCAGTTTTCTTCAAGTGATGGGGCGAAAGCAATGACATTTTCAATTGCAGATCTCTGCTGACGAAACGCCTTTATTTCTTGTGGGTGCTAATTGTGGATTTCCAGAAGGAAAACAGAAGGAAAAGCAGCCTTGACGCCGAGCGAAACGGCGATTGGGATGCGTCCAACATGCAGTTTTCTTCAAGTGATGCGGCGAAAGCAATGACATTTTCAATTGCAGATCTCTGCTGACGAAACGCGTTTTTTTCTTGTGGGTGCTAATTGTGGATTTCCAGAAGGAAAAACAGAAGGAAAAGCAGCCTTGACGCCGAGCGAAACGGCGATTGGGATGCGTCCAACATGCAGTTTTCTTCAAGTGATGCGGCGAAAGCAATGACATTTTCAATTGCAGATCTCTGCTGACGAAACGCGTTTATTTCTTGTGGGTGCTAATTGTGGATTTCCAGAAGGAAAAACAGAAGGAAAAGCAGCCTTGACGCCGAGCGAAACGGCGATTGGGATGCGTCCAACATGCAGTTTTCTTCAAGTGATGCGGCGAAAGCAATGACATTTTCAATTGCAGATCTCTGCTGACGAAACGCGTTTATTTCTTGTGGGTGCTAATTGTGGATTTCCAGAAGGAAAAACAGAAGGAAAAGCAGCCTTGACGCCGAGCGAAACGGCGATTGGGATGCGTCCAACATGCAGTTTTCTTCAAGTGATGCGGCGAAAGCAATGACATTTTCAATTGCAGATCTCTGCTGACGAAACGCGTTTATTTCTTGTGGGTGCTAATTGTGGATTTCCAGAAGGAAAAACAGAAGGAAAAGCAGCCTTGACGCCGAGCGAAACGGCGATTGGGATGCGTCCAACATGCAGTTTTCTTCAAGTGATGCGGCGAAAGCAATCACATTTTCAATTGCAGATCTCTGCTGACGAAACGCGTTTATTTCTTGTGGGTGCTAATTGTGGATTTCCAGAAGGAAAAACAGAAGGAAAAGCAGCCTTGACGCCGAGCGAAACGGCGATTGGGATGCGTCCAACATGCAGTTTTCTTCAAGTGATGCGGCGAAAGCAATGACATTTTCAATTGCAGATCTCTGCTGACGAAACGCGTTTATTTCTTGTGGGTGCTAATTGTGGATTTCCAGAAGGAGAAACAGAAGGAAAAGCAGCCTTGACGCCGAGCGAAACGGCGATTGGGATGCGTCCAACATGCAGTTTTCTTCAAGTGATGCGGCGAAAGCAATGACATTTTCAATTGCAGATCTCTGCTGACGAAACGCGTTTTTTTTCTTGTGGGTGCTAATTGTGGATTTCCAGAAGGAAAAACAGAAGGAAAAGCAGCCTTGACGCCGAGCGAAACGGCGATTCGGATGCGTCCAACATGCAGTTTTCTTCAAGTGATGCGGCGAAAGCAATGACATTTTCAATTGCAGATCTCTGCTGACGAAACGCCTTTATTTCTTGTGGGTGCTAATTGTGGATTTCCAGAAGGAAAACAGAAGGAAAAGCAGCCTTGACGCCGAGCGATACGGCGATTGGGATGCGTCCAACATGCAGTTTTCTTCAAGTGATGCGGCGAAAGCAATGACATTTTCAATTGCAGATCTCTGCTGACGAAACGCCTTTATTTCTTGTGGGTGCTAATTGTGGATTTCCAGAAGGAAAAACAGAAGGAAAAGCAGCCTTGACGCCGAGCGAAACGGCGATTGGGATGCGTCCAACATGCAGTTTTCTTCAAGTGATGCGGCGAAAGCAATGACATTTTCAATTGCAGATCTCTGCTGACGAAACGCCTTTATTTCTTGTGGGTGCTAATTGTGGATTTCCTGAAGGAAACACAGAAGGAAAAGCAGCCTTGACGCCGAGGGAAACGGCGATTGGGATGCGTCCAACATGCAGTTTTCTTCAAGTGATGCGGCGAAAGCAATGACATTTTCAATTGCAGATCTCTGCTGACGAAACGCGTTTATTTCTTCTGGGTGCTAATTGTGGATTTCCAGAAGGAAAAACAGAAGGAAAAGCAGCCTTGACGCCGAGCGAAACGGCGATTGGGATGCGTCCAACATGCAGTTTTCTTCAAGTGATGCGGCGAAAGCAATGACATTTTCAATTGCAGATCTCTGCTGACGAAACGCGTTTATTTCTTGTGGGTGCTAATTGTGGATTTCCAGAAGGAAAAACAGAAGGAAAAGCAGCCTTGACGCCGAGCGAAACGGCGATTGGGATGCGTCCAACATGCAGTTTTCTTCAAGTGATGCGGCGAAAGCAATGACATTTTAAATTGCAGATCTCTGCTGACGAAACGCCTTTATTTCTTGTGGGTGCTAATTGTGGATTTCCAGAAGGAAAAACAGAAGGAAAAGCAGCCTTGACGCCGAGGGAAACGGTGATTGGGATGCGTCCAACATGCAGTTTTCTTCAAGTGATGCGGCGAAAGCAATGACATTTTCAATTGCAGATCTCTGCTGACGAAACGCGTTTATTTCTTGTGGGTGCTAATTGTGGATTTCCAGAAGGAAAAACAGAAGGAAAAGCAGCCTTGACGCTGAGCGAAACGGCGATTGGGATGCGTCCAACATGCAGTTTTCTTCAAGTGATGCGGCGAAAGCAATGACATTTTCAATTGCAGATCTCTGCTGACGAAACGCGTTTTTTTTCTTGTGGGTGCTAATTGTGGATTTCCAGAAGGAAAAACAGAAGGAAAAGCAGCCTTGACGCCGAGCGAAACGGCGATTGGGATGCGTCCAACATGCAGTTTTCTTCAAGTGATGCGGCGAAAGCAATGACATTTTCAATTGCAGATCTCTGCTGACGAAACGCCTTTATTTCTTGTGGGTGCTAATTGTGGATTTCCAGAAGGAAAAACAGAAGGAAAAGCAGCCTTGACGCCGAGCGAAACGGCGATTGGGATGCGTCCAACATGCAGTTTTCTTCAAGTGATGCGGCGAAAGCAATGACATTTTCAATTGCAGATCTCTGCTGACGAAACGCGTTTATTTCTTGTGGGTGCTAATTGTGGATTTCCAGAAGGAAAAACAGAAGGAAAAGCAGCCTTGACGCCGAGCGAAACGGCGATTGGGATGCGTCCAACATGCAGTTTTCTTCAAGTGATGCGGCGAAAGCAATGACATTTTCAATTGCAGATCTCTGCTGACGAAACGCCTTTATTTCTTGTGGGTGCTAATTGTGGATTTCCAGAAGGAAAAACAGAAGGAAAAGCAGCCTTGACGCCGAGGGAAACGGCGATTGGGATGCGTCCAACATGCAGTTTTCTTCAAGTGATGCGGCGAAAGCAATCACATTTTCAATTGCAGATCTCTGCTGACGAAACGCGTTTATTTCTTGTGGGTGCTAATTGTGGATTTCCAGAAGGAAAAACAGAAGGAAAAGCAGCCTTGACGCCGAGCGAAACGGCGATTGGGATGCGTCCAACATGCAGTTTTCTTCAAGTGATGCGGCGAAAGCAATGACATTTTCAATTGCAGATCTCTGCTGACGAAACGCGTTTATTTCTTGTGGGTGCTAATTGTGGATTTCCAGAAGGAGAAACAGGAGGAAAAGCAGCCTTGACGCCGAGCGAAACGGCGATTGGGATGCGTCCAACATGCAGTTTTCTTCAAGTGATGCGGCGAAAGCAATGACATTTTCAATTGCAGATCTCTGCTGACGAAACGCGTTTTTTTTCTTGTGGGTGCTAATTGTGGATTTCCAGAAGGAAAAACAGAAGGAAAAGCAGCCTTGACGCCGAGCGAAACGGCGATTCGGATGCGTCCAACATGCAGTTTTCTTCAAGTGATGCGGCGAAAGCAATGACATTTTCAATTGCAGATCTCTGCTGACGAAACGCCTTTATTTCTTGTGGGTGCTAATTGTGGATTTCCAGAAGGAAAAACTGAAGGAAAAGCAGCCTTGACGCCGAGCGATACGGCGATTGGGATGCGTCCAACATGCAGTTTTCTTCAAGTGATGCGGCGAAAGCAATGACATTTTCAATTGCAGATCTCTGCTGACGAAACGCCTTTATTTCTTGTGGGTGCTAATTGTGGATTTCCAGAAGGAAAAACAGAAGGAAAAGCAGCCTTGACGCCGAGCGAAACGGCGATTGGGATGCGTCCAACATGCAGTTTTCTTCA
>JARKHS020008359.1:0-109509 GCA_030143305.2 Amblyomma americanum
GAAAGTGGTTTTAATAAAAATAACAGTAAAAAGAAAGAAAATGATTTTTGCTAGCCTCGGCATCTGCCATCGATACTGAAGCACCTGAGCTGGAGCACCGGAAATAAAGAATAGCAGGCAGAATAGAGAAATGAAAGCGGTGAGGGTACAGGAAGAGAGGATAGTGCCTTGGATCCTCTGCCGTTGCATTTGGTTTAAGCCGGCTCATCAATCTGGCAACCTACCTCGACTATGACCGAAGCAAACAGCATGGCATAGAAACGCGCTCCAGGGGCTTCGCCATTTGTGCATGACACCGCGCCATCGACGATGCGCTAACACCCGTTCGTTATCCAGTCTGCATCACATGGGGTTGCGGAGGGTTCCTTGGTTCCCGCCAGCTCACATCAGACGTTTCATTCCCGCCATGCCCGGCCTTGGATCCTCTGCCGCGGAATCTGGTTCGAGCCGGCTCATCAATCTGGCAACCTACCTCTACTATGACCGATGCACACCGCATCACATATAAACGCGCAGCAGGGACTTCGCCATTTGAGCATGACACTGCGCCAGACACGATGCTCTAACACCCGTTCATTTTCCAGGCTGCAGTCACATCGGCCGTTTTCTGTGGGTTTCTTGGTTCCGGCCAGCTCACATCCGAACGTTTCAATCCCACCACGCCGTGCCTTGGATCCTCTGCCGCTGCATCTCGTTCGAGCTTCCTCACCAATCTGGCATCCTACCTCGACTATGACCGAAGCAAACAGCATGGCATATAAACGCGCACCAGTTGCTTCTCCATTTGAGCATGACACCGCGCCAGAGGCGATGCGATCAGACCTGTTTGTATTCCAGGCTGCATCACATAGGCCGTTTGCGGTGGGTTTCTTGGTTCCTGCCAGCTCACATCAGAGGTTTCAATACCGCCGCTCTCTGCCTTGGATGCTCTGCCTCTGCATCTGGTTCAAGCCGGCTCATCAATCTGGCAACCTACCTCGAATATGACCGAAGCAAACAGCATGGCATATAAAGGCGCACCAGGGGCTTCGCCATTTGGGCATGTCACCCCGCCAGCGACGATGCGCTCACACCCGTTCGTTTCCCACGCTCCATCACATGGGCCGTTTGCGGTGGGTTTTTTGGTTCCTGCCAGCTCACATCAGAGGTTTCAATCCCGCCATGCCCTACCTTGGATGCTCTGCCTCTGCATCTGGTTCAAGCCGGCTCATCAATCTGGCAACCTACCTCGAATATGACCGAAGCAAACAGCATGGCATAAAAACGCGCACAAGGGGCTTCGCCATTTGGGCATGACACCGCGCCAACGACGATGCGCTCACACTCGTTCGTTTTTTAGGCTGCATCACTTGGGCCGTTGCTGTGGGTTTCTTGTTCCCTGTCAGCTCACATCAGAGGCTTCAATCCCGCCATGCCCTACCTTGGATGCTCTGCCTCTGCATCTGGTTCAAGCCGGCTCATCAATCTGGCAACCTACCTCGAATATGACCGAAGCAAACAGCATGGCATATAAACGCGCACCAGGGGCTTCGCCATTTGAGCATGACACCGCGCCAGAGACGATGCGCTCACACCAGTTCGTTTTCCAGGCTGCATCACATGGGCCGTTTGCGGTGGGTTCCTTGGTTCCTGCCAGCTCACATCAGAGGTTTAATCCCGCCATGCCCTGCCTTGGATCCTCTGCCGCTGGCATCTGGTTCGAGCCGGCTCATCAATCTGGCAACCTACCTCGACTATGACCAATGTAAACCGCATGGCATATAAACGCGCAGCAGTGGCTTCGCCATTTGAGCATGACACCGCGCCAGAGACGATGCGCTCACACCTGTTCGTTTTCCAGGCTGCATCACATAGGCCGTTTGCGGTGGGTTTCTTGGTTCCTGCCAGCTCACATCAGAGGTTTCAATACCGCCATGCCCTGCCTTGGATCCTCTGCCTCTGCATCTGGTTCAAGCCGGCTCATCAATCTGGCAACCTACCTCGACTATGACCGAAGCAAACAGCATGGCATAAAAACGCGCAGCAGGGGCTTCGCCATTTGAGCATGACACCGCGCCAGAGACGATGCGCTCACACCCGTTCGTTTTCCAGGCTGCATCACATGGGCCGTTTGCGGTGGGTTTCTTGGTTCCTGCCAGCTCACATCAGAGGTTTCAATCCCGCCATGCCCTGCCTTGGATCCTCTGCCACTGCATCTGGTTCGAGCCGGCTCATCAATCTGGCAACCTACCTCGACTATGACCGAAGCAAACAGCATGGCATAAAAACGCGCACCAGGGGCTTCGCCATTTGGGCATGACACCGCGCCAATGACGATGCGCTCACATCGTTCGTTTTCCAGGCTGCATCACATGGGCCGTTTGCTGTGGGTTTCTTGGTTCCTGCCAGCTCACATCAGAGGTTTCAATCCCGCCATGCCCTGCCTTGGATCCTCTGCCGCTGCATCTGGTTCGAGCCGGCTCATCAATCTGGCAACCTACCTCGACTATGACCGAATGCAAACCGCATGGCATATAAACGCGCAGCAGTGGCTTCGCCATTTGAGCATGACACCGCGCCAGAGACGATGCGATCACACCCGTTCGTTTTCCAGGCTGCATCACATGGGCCGTTTGCGGTGGGTTTCTTGGTTCCTGCCAGCTCACATCAGAGGTTTCAATCCCGCCATGCCCTGCCTTGGATCCTCTGCCTCTGCATCTGGTTCGAGCCGGCTCATCAATCTGGCAACCTACCTCGACTATGACCGAAGCAAACAGCATGGCATAAAAACGCGCACCAGGGGCTTCGCCATTTGGGCATGACACCGCGCCAGAGACGATGCGCTCACACTCGTTCGTTTTCCAGGCTGCATCACATGGGCCGTTTGCGGTGGGTTTCTTGGTTCCTGCCAGCTCACATCAGAGGTTTCAATCCCGCCATGCCCTGCCATTGATGGTACTGGTAGTGGTTTAATTAAAAATAATAGTAAAAAGGAAGGAAATGATTTTTGCTAGCCCCGGCATCTGCCATCGATACTGAAGCACCTGAGCTGGAGCACCGGAAATAAAGAATAGCAGGCAGAATGAAGAAATGAAAGAGGTGAGGGTGCAGGAAGAGAGGACTGTGCCTTGGATCCTCTGCCGTTGCATTTGGTTCAAGCCGGCTCATCAATCTGGCAACCTACCTCGACTATGACCGAAGCAAACAGCATGGCATATAAACGCGCACCAGGGGCTTCGCCATTTGAGCATGACACCGCGCCAGCGACGATGCGCTCACACCCGTTCGTTTTCCAGGCTGCATCACATGGGCCGTTTGCGGTGGCTTTCTTGGTTCCTGCCAGCTCACATCAGAGGTTTCAATCCCGCCATGCCCTGCCTTGGATCCTCTGCCACTGCACCTGGTTCGAGCCGGCTCATCAATCTGGCAACCTACCTCGAGTATGACCGAAGCAAACAGCATGGCATAGAAACGCGCACCAGGGGCTTCGCCATTTGAGCATGACACCGCGCCAGAGACGATGCGCTCACACCCGTTCGTTTTCCAGGCTGCATCACATAGGCCGTTTGCGGTGGGTTTCTTGGTTCCTGCCAGTTCACATCAGAGGTTTCAATCTCGCCATGCCCTGCCTTGGATCCTCTGCCACTGCAATTAGTTCGAGCCGGCTCATCAATCTGGCAGCCTACCTCGACTATGCCCGATGCAAACAGCATGGCATATAAACGCGCATCAGTTGCTTCTCCATTTGGGCATGACATCGCGCCAGTTACGATGCGCTCACACCCGTTCGTTTTCCAGCCTGCACCACATGGGCCGTTTGCGGTGACTTCTTTGGTTCCTGCCAGCTCACAACAGAGGTTTCAATCCCGCCATGCGCTGCCTTGGATCCTCTGCCACTGCATCTGGTTCGAGCGGGCTCAACAATCAGGCAACCTACGTCGACTATTAACGAAGCAAACAGCATGGTATATAAAAGCGCACCAGTTGCTTCTCCACTTGGGCTTGATATCGCGCCAGCGACGATGCGCGCACACAAGTTCGTTTTCCAGGCTGCATCACATGGGCATTTTCGGTGGCTTCCTTGGTTCCTGCCAGCTCACATTAGAGGTTTCAATCCCGCCATGCCCTGCCTTGGATCCTCTGCCACTGCACCTGGTTTGAGCGGGCTCATTAATCTGACAACCTACCTCGAGTTTGACCGAAGCAAACAGCATGGCGTAGAAACGCGCACCAGGGGTTTCGTCATTTGGGCATGACACCGCGCCATCGACGATGCGCTCACACCCGTTCGTTTTCCAGGCTGCATCACATGGGCCGTTTGATGTGGGTTTCTTGGTTCCTGCCAGCTCACAACAGAGGTTTCAATCCCGCCCAGCCCTGCCTAGGTCCTCTGCCGCTGCATCTGGTTTGAGCGGGCTCATCAATCTGGCAACCTACCTCGATTATGACCGAAGCAAACAGCATGGCATAGAAACGCGCACCACGGGCTTCGCCATTTGAGCATGACACCGCGCCAGAGACGATGCGCTCACTCGTTCGTTTTGCAGGCTGCATCACATAGTCGTTTGCAGTGGGTTTCTTGGTTCCTACCAGCTCACATCACAGGTTTCAATCCCGCCATGCCCTGCCTTGGATCCTCTGCCACTGCATCTGGTTCCAGCCGGCTCATCACTCTGGCAAGCTACATCAACTATGACCGATACTAACCGCATGGCATATAAACGCGCAGCAGGGGCTTCGCCATTTCAGCATGACACCGCGCCAGGGACGATGCGTTCACACCCGTTCGTTTTCCAGGCTGGATCACATGGTCCGTTATGCGGTGGGGTTCTTGGTTCCTGCCAGCTCACATCAGACGTTTCAATCCCGCCATGCCCTGCCTTGGATCCTCTGCCACTGCATCTGGTTCCAGCCGGCTCATCACTCTGGCAAGCTACCTCGACTATGACCGATGCAAACCGCGTGGCATATAAACGCGCCGCAGCGGCTTCGCCATTCGAGAATGACACCGCGCCAGAGACGATGCGCTCACCCCGTTCGTTTTGCAGGCTGCATCACATAGGCCGTTTGCGGTGGGTTTCTTGGTTCCTGCCAGTTCACATCAGAGGTTTCAATCTCGCCATGCCCTGCCTTGGATCCTCTGCCACTGCAACTGGTTCGAGCCGGCTCATCAATCTGGCAACCTACCTCGACTATGACCGAAGCAAACAGCATGGCATATAAACGCGCATCAGTTGCTTCTCCATTTGGGCATGACATCGCGCCAGTTACGATGCGCTCACACCCGTTCGTTTTCCAGGCTGCATCACATGGGCATTTTTCGGTGGCTTTTTTGGTTCCTGCCAGCTCACATTTGAGGTTTCAATCCCGCCATGCCCTGCCTTGGATCCTCTGCCACTGCATCTGGTTTGATTGGACTCATCAATCTGGCAACCTACCTCGATTATGACCGAAGCAAACAGCATGGCATAGAAACGCGCACCACGGGCTTCGCCATTTGAGCATGACACCGCGCCAGAGACGATGCGCTCACTCGTTCGTTTTGCAGGCTGCATCACATAGTCGTTTGCAGTGGGTTTCTTGGTTCCTACCAGCTCACATCACAGGTTTCAATCCCGCCATGCCCTGCCTTGGATCCTCTGCCACTGCATCTGGTTCCAGCCGGCTCATCACTCTGGCAAGCTACATCAACTATGACCGATACTAACCGCATGGCATATAAACGCGCAGCAGGGGCTTCGCCATTTCAGCATGACACCGCGCCAGGGACGATGCGTTCACACCCGTTCGTTTTCCAGGCTGGATCACATGGTCCGTTATGCGGTGGGGTTCTTGGTTCCTGCCAGCTCACATCAGACGTTTCAATCCCGCCATGCCCTGCCTTGGATCCTCTGCCACTGCATCTGGTTCCAGCCGGCTCATCACTCTGGCAAGCTACCTCGACTATGACCGATGCAAACCGCGTGGCATATAAACGCGCCGCAGCGGCTTCGCCATTCGAGAATGACACCGCGCCAGAGACGATGCGCTCACCCCGTTCGTTTTGCAGGCTGCATCACATAGGCCGTTTGCGGTGGGTTTCTTGGTTCCTGCCAGTTCACATCAGAGGTTTCAATCTCGCAATGCCCTGCCTTGGATCCTCTGCCACTGCAACTGGTTCGAGCCGGCTCATCAATCTGGCAACCTACCTCGACTATGACCGAAGCAAACAGCATGGCATATAAACGAGCATCAGTTGCTTCTCCATTTGAGCATGACATCGTGCCAGTTACGATGCGCTCACACCCGTTCGTTTTCCAGGCTGCATCACATGGGCATTTTTCGGTGGCTTTTTTGGTTCCTGCCAGCTCACATTTGAGGTTTCAATCCCGCCATGCCCTGCCTTGGATCCTCTGCCACTGCATCTGGTTTGATTGGACTCATCAATCTGGCAACCTACCTCGATTATGACCGAAGCAAACAGCATGGCATAGAAACGCGCACCACGGGCTTCGGCATTTGAGCATGACACCGCGCCAGAGACGATGCGCTCACTCGTTCGTTTTGCAGGCTGCATCACATAGTCGTTTGCAGTGGGTTTCTTGGTTCCTACCAGCTCACATCACAGGTTTCAATCCCGCCATGCCCTGCCTTGGATCCTCTGCCACTGCATCTGGTTCCAGCCGGCTCATCACTCTGGCAAGCTACATCAACTATGACCGATACTAACCGCATGGCATATAAACGCGCAGCAGGGGCTTCGCCATTTCAGCATGACACCGCGCCAGGGACGATGCGTTCACACCCGTTCGTTTTCCAGGCTGGATCACATGGTCCGTTATGCGGTGGGGTTCTTGGTTCCTGCCAGCTCACATCAGACGTTTCATTCCCGCCATGCCCTGCCTTGGATCCTCTGCCGCTGCGTCTGGTTCGAGCCGACGCGTCACTCAAGCAAGTTACCTCGACTATGACCGAAGCAAACAGCATGGCATAGAAACGCGCACCAGGGGCTTCGCCATTCGAGAATGACACCGCGCCAGAGACGATGCGCTCACCCCGTTCGTTTTGCAGGCTGCATCACATAGGCCGTTTGCGGTGGGGTTCTTGGTTCCTGCCAGTTCACATCGGAGGTTTCAATCTCGCAATGCCCTGCCTTGGATCCTCTGCCACCGCATGTGGTTCGAGCCGGCACATCACTCTGTCAAGCTACCACGACTATGACCGATAGTAACCGCATGGCATATAAACGCGCAGCAGGGGCTTCGCAATTTCCGCATGATACCACGCCAGAGACGATGCGTTCACACCCGTTCGTTTTCCAGGCTGCATCACATGGGCATTTTGCGGTGACTTCTTTGGTTCCTGCCAGCTCACAACAGAGGTTTCCATCCCGCCATGTGCTGCCTTGGATCCTCTGCCACTGCATCTGGTTCGAGCGGGCTCAACAATCAGGCAACCTACGTCGACTATTAACGAAGCAAACAGCATGGTATATAAAAGCGCACCAGTTGCTTCTCCACTTGGGCTTGACACCGCGCCAGCGACGATGCGCACACACAAGTTCGTTTTCCAGGCTGCATCACATGGGCATTTTGCGGTGGCTTTCTTGGTTCCTGCCAGCTCACATTAGAGGTTTCAATCCCGCCATGCCCTGCCTTGGATCCTCTGCCACTGCACCTGGTTTGAGCGGCCTCATCAATCTGACAACCTATCTCGAGTATGACCGAAGCAAACAGCATGGCATAGAAACGCGCACCAGGGGCTTCGCCATTTGAGCATGACATCGCGCCAGAGACGATGCGCTCACACCCGTTCGTTTTCCAGGCTGCATCACATAGGCCGTTTGCGGTGGGTTTCTTGGTTCCTGCCAGTTCACATCAGAGGTTTCAATCTCGCAATGCCCTGCCTTGGATCCTCTGGCACTGCAATTAGTTCGAGCCGGCTCATCAATCTGGCAACCTACCTCGACTATGCCCGATGCAAACAGCATGGCATATAAACGCGCATCAGTTGCTTCTCCATTTGGGCATGACATCGCGCCAGTTACGATGCGCTCACACCCGTTCGTTTTCCAACCTGCACCACATGGGTCGTTTGCGGTGACTTCTTTGGTTCCTGCCAGCTCACAACAGAGGTTTCAATCCCGCCATGCGCTGCCTTGGATCCTCTGGTACTGCATCTGGTTCGAGCGGGCTCAACAATCAGGCAACCTACGTCGATTATTAACGAAGCAAACAGCATGGTATATAAAAGCGCACCAGTTGCTTCTCCACTTGGGCTTGACACCGCGCCAGCGACGATGCGCACACACAAGTTCGTTTTCCAGGCTGCATCACATGGGCATTTTGCGGTGGCTTTCTTGGTTCCTGCCAGCTCACATTAGAGGTTTCAATCCCGCCATGCCCTGCCTTGGATCCTCTGCCACTGCACCTGGATTGAGCGGGCTCATCAATCTGGCAAGCTACCTCGACTATGACCGAAGCAAACAGCATGGCATATAAACGCGCAGCAGGGGCTTCGCCATTTGAGCATGACACCGCGCCAGAGACGATGCGCTCACACCCGTTCGTTTTCCAGGCTCGCATCACATGGTCCGTTTGCAGTGGGTTTCTTGGTTCCTGCCAGCTCACATCAGAGGTTTCAATCCCGCCATGCCCTGCCTAGGTCCTCTGCCGCTTCATCTGGTTTGAGCGGGCTCATCAATCTGGCAACATACCTCGACTATGACCGAAGCAAACAGCATGGCATGGAAACGCGCACCAGGTGCTTCGCCATTTGAGCATGACACCGCGCCAGAGACGATGCGCTCACACCCGTTCGTTTTGCGGGCTCCATCACAGTCGTTTGCAGTGGGTTTCTTGGTTCCTGCCAGCTCACATCACAGGTTTCAATCCCGCCATGCCCTGCCTTGGATCCTCTGCCGCTGCATCTAGTTCGAGCCGGCTCATCACTCTGGCAAGCTACCTCGACTATGACCGAAGCAAACAGCATGGCATATAAACGCGCAGCAGGGGCTTCGCCATTTGAGCATGACACCGCGCCAGAGACGATGTGCTCACACCCGTTCGTTTTGCAGGCTCCATCACATAGTCGTTTGCAGCGGGTTTCTTGGTTCCCGCCAGCTCACATCACAGGTTTCAATCCCGCCATGCCCTGCCTCGGATCCTCTGCCATTGCATCTGGTTCCAGCCGGCTCATCACTCTGGCAACCTACCTCGACTATGACCGAAGCAAACAGCATGGCATATAAACGCGCATCAGTTGCTTCTACATTTGGGCATGACATCGCGCCAGTTACGATGCGCTCACACCCGTTCGTTTTCCCGCCTGCACCACATGTGCCGTTTGCGGTGGCTTCTTTGGTTCCTGCCAGGTCACAACAGAGGTTTCAATCCCGCCATGCGCTGCCTTGGATCCTCTGCCACTGCATCTGGTTCGAGCGGGCTCAACAATCAGGCAACCTACGTCGACTATTAACGAAGCAAACAGCATGGCATATAAAAGCGCACCAGTTGCTTCTCCACTTGGGCTTGATACTGCGCCAGCGACGATGCGCACACACCCGTTCGTTTTCCAGGCTGCATCACATGGGCATTTTGCGGTGGCTTTCTTGGCTCCTGCCAGCTCACATTAGAGGTTTCAATCCCGCCATGCCCTGCCTTGGATCCTCTGCCACTGGATCTGGTTTGATCGGGCTCATCAATCTGGCAACCTACCTCGATTATGACCGAAGCAAACAGCATGGCATAGAAACGCGCACCACGGGCTTCGCCATTTGGGCATGACACCGCGCCATCGACGAAGCGCTCACACCCGTTCGTTTCCCAGGCTGCATCACATGGTCCGTTATGCGGTGGGGTTCTTGGTTCCTGCCAGCTCACATCAGACGTTTCATTCCCGCCATGCCCTGCCTTGGATCCTCTGCCGCTGCATCTGGTTCGAGCCGGCTCATCACTCTGGCAAGCTACCTCGACTATGTCCATTGCAAACCGCATGACATAAAAACGCGCAGAAGGGGCTTCGTCATTTGAGCATGACACCGCGCCAGAGACGATGCGCTCACACCCGTTCGTTTTGCAGGCTGCATCACATAGTCGTTTGCAGTGGGTTTCTTGGTTCCTGCCAGCTCACATCACAGGTTTCAATCCCGCCATGCCCTGCCTTGGATCCTCTGCCACTGCATCTGGTTCCAGCCGGCTCATCACTGTGGCAAGCTACATCTACTATGACCGATGCAAACCGCATGGCATATAAAAGCGCAGCAGCGGCTTCGCCATTTGAGCATGACACCGCGCCAGAGACGATGCGCTCACACCCGTTCGTTTTCCAGGCTGTATCACATGGTCCGTTATGCGGTGGGGTTCTTGGTTCCTGCCAGCTCACATTAGAGGTTTCAATCCCGCCATGCCCTGCCTTGGATCCTCTGCCACTGCAACTGGTTCGAGCCGGCTCATCAATCTGGCAACCTACCTCGACTATGACCGAAGCAAACAGCATGGCATATAAACGCGCATCAGTTGCTTCTCCATTTGGGCATGACATCGCGCCAGTTACGATGCGCTCACACCCGTTCGTTTTCCAGGCTGCATCACATGGGCATTCTGCGGTGGCTTTTTTGGTTCCTGCCAGCTCACATTAGAGGTTCAATCTCCGCCATGCCCTGCCTTGGATCCTCTGCCACTGCATCTGGTTTGATCGGGCTCATCAATCTGGCAACCTACCTCGATTATGACCGAAGCAAACAGCATGGCATAGAAACGCGCACCACGGGCTTCGCCATTTGGGCATGACACCGCGCCATCGACGAAGCGCTCACACCCGTTCGTTTTCCAGGCTGCATCACATGGTCCGTTATGCGGTGGGGTTCTTGGTTCCTGCCAGCTCACATCAGACGTTTTATTCCCGCCATGTCCTGCCTTGGATCCTCTACCGCTGCATCTGGTTCAAGCCGGCTCATCACTCTGGCAAGCTACCTCGACTATGTCCAATCCAAACCACATGACATAAAAACGCGCAGCAGGGGCTTCGCCATTTGAGCATGACACCGCTCCAGAGACGATGCGCTCACACGTTCGTTTTGCAGGCTGCATAACATAGTCGTTTGCAGTGGGTTTCTTGGTTCCTACCAGCTCACATCACAGGTTTCAATCCCGCCATGCCCTGCCTTGGATCCTCTGCCACTGCATCTGGTTCCAGCCGGCTCATCACTCTGGCAAGCTACCTCGACTATGTCCGATGCTAACCGCATGACATATAAACGCGCCGCAGCGGCTTCGCCATTTGAGCATGACACCGCGCCAGAGACGATGCACTCACACCCGTTCGTTTTGCAGGCTGCATCACATAGGCCGTTTGCGATGGGTTTCTTGGTTCCTGCCAGCTCACAACAGAGGTTTCAATCCCGCCATGCGCTGCCTTGGATCCCCTGCCACTGCATCTGGTTCGAGCGGGCTCAACAATCAGGCAACCTACGTCTACTATTAACGAAGCAAAGAGCATGGCATATAAAAGCGCACCAGTTGCTTCTCCACTTGGGCTTGACACCGCGCCAGCGACGATGCGCACACACCCGTTCGTTTTCCAGGCTGCATCACATGGGCATTTTGCGGTGGCTTTCTTGGTTCCAGCCAGCTCACATTAGAGGTTTCAATCCCGCCATGCCCTGCCTTGGATCCTCTGCCACTGCATCTGGTTCAAGCGGGCTCATCAATCTGGCAACGTACCTCGAGTATGACCGAAACAAACAGCATGGCATATGAAACGCGCACCAGGGGCTTCGCCATTTGGGCATGACACTGCGCCATCGACGATGCGCTCACACCCGTTCGTTTTCCAGGCTGCATCACATGGGCGTTTGCTGTGGGTTTCTTGGTTCCTGCCAGCTCACATCAGAGGTTTCAATATCGCCAAGCCCTGCCTAGGGTCCTCTGCCGCTGCATCTGGTTTGAGCGGGCTCATCACTCTGGCAAGCTACCTCGACTATGACCGATACTAACCGCATGGCATATAAACGCGCAGCAGGGGCTTCGCCATTTCAGCATGACACCGCGCCAGGGACGATGCGTTCACACCCGTTCGTTTTCCAGGCTGGATCACATGGTCCGTTATGCGGTGGGGTTCTTGGTTCCTGCCAGCTCACATCAGACGTTTCATTCCCGCCATGCCCTGCCTTGGATCCTCTGCCGCTGCGTCTGGTTCGAGCCGACGCGTCACTCAAGCAAGTTACCTCGACTATGACCGAAGCAAACAGCATGGCATAGAAACGCGCACCAGGGGCTTCGCCATTCGAGAATGACACCGCGCCAGAGACGATGCGCTCACCCCGTTCGTTTTGCAGGCTGCATCACATAGGCCGTTTGCGGTGGGGTTCTTGGTTCCTGCCAGTTCACATCGGAGGTTTCAATCTCGCCATGCCCTGCCTTGGATCCTCTGCCACTGCAACTGGTCCGAGCCGGCTCATCAATCTGGCAACCTACCTCGACTATGACCGAAGCAAACAGCATGGCATATAAACGCGCATCAGTTGCTTCTCCATTTGGGCATGACATCGCGCCAGTGACGATGCGCTCACACCCGTTCGTTTTCCAGGCTGCACCACATGGGCCGCTTGCGGTGGCTTCTTTGGTTCCTGCCAGCTCACAACAGAGGTTTCAATCCCGCCATGCGCTGCCTTGGATCCTCTGCCACTGCACCTGGTTCGAGCGAGATCAACAATCAGGTAACCTACGTCGACTATTAACGAAGCAAACAGCATGGCATATAAACGCGCAGCAGCGGCTTCGCCAGTTGAGCATGACATCGCGCCAGAGACGATGCGCTCTCACCCGTTCATTTTGCAGGCTGCATCACATAGGCCGTTTGCGGTGGGTTTCTTGGTTCCTGCCAGTTCACATCAGAGGTTTCAATCCCGCCAAGCCCTGCCTTGGATCCTCTGCCACTGCATCTGGTTTGAGCGGGCTCATCAATCTGACAACCTACCTCGAGTATGACCGAAACAAACAGCATGACATAGAAACGCGCACCAGGGACTTCGCCATTTGAGCATGACACCGCGCCATCGACGATGCGTTCACACCCGTTCGTTTTCCAGGCTGCATCACATGGGCCGTTTGCGGTGGGTTTCTTGGTTCCTGCCAGCTCACATCAGAGGTTTCAATCCCGCCATGCCCTGCCTTGGATCCTCTGCCGCTGCATCTGGTTCGAGCGGGCTCATCAATCTGGCAACCTACCTCGAGTATGACCGAAGCAAACAGCATGGCATAGAAACGCGCACCAGGGGCTTCGCCATTTGAGCATGACACCGCGCCAGAGACGATGCGTTCACACCCGTTCGTTTTCCAGGCTGCATCACATGGTCCGTTAGGCGGTGGGGTTCTTCGTTCCTGCCAGCTCACATCAGACGTTTCATTCCCGCCATGCCCTGCCTTTGATCCTCTGCCGCTGCATCTGGTTCGAGCCGGCTCATCAATCGGGCAACCTACCTCGACTATGACCGAAGCAAACAGCATGGCATAGAAACGCGCACCAGGGGCTTCGCCATTTGGGCTTGACACCCCGCCAGCGACGATGCGCTCACACCCGTTCGTTTCCCAGGCTGCATCGCATGAGCTGTGGTGGTGGCTTCTTTGGTTCCTGCCAGCTCACAACAGAGGTTTTAATCCCGCCATGCGCTGCCTTGGATCCTCTGCCACTGCATCTGGTTCGAGCGGGCTCAATAATCAGGCAACCTACGTCGACTATTAACGAAGGAAACAGCATGGCATAAAAAAGCGCACCAGTTGCTTCTCCACTTGGGCTTGACACCCCGCCAGCGACGATGCGCACACACCCGTTCGTTTTCCAGGCTGCATCACATGGGCATTTTGCGGTGGCTTTCTTGGTTCCTGCCAGCTCACATTAGATGTTTCAATCCCGCCATGCCCTGCCTTGGATCCTCTGCCAATGCATCTGGTTTGAGCGGGCTCATCAATCTGGCAACCTACCTCGAGTATGACCGAAGCAAACAGCATGGCATATAAAGGCGCACCAGGGTCTTCGCCATTTGGGCATGACACCCCGCCAGCGACGCTGCGCTCACACCCGTTCGTTTCCCAGGCTGCATCACATGGGCCGTTTTCGGTGGGGTTTTTGTTTCCTGCAAGCTCACATCAGACGTTTCATTCCCGCCATGCTCTGCCTTGGATCCTCTGCCGCTGCAACTGGTTCGAGCCGGCTTATCACTCTGGCAAGCTACCTCGACTATGACCGATGCAAACCGCATGACATATAAACGCGTAGCAGGGGCTTCGCCATTTGAGCATGACACCCCGCCACAGACGATGCGCCCACACCCGTTCGTTTCCAAGGCCGCATCACATGGGCCGTTTTCGGAGGTTTCCTTGGTTCCTACCAGCTCACGTCAGACGTTTCATTCCGGCCATACCCTGCCTTGGATCCTCTGCCGCTGTATCTGGCCCGAGCCGCCTGATCAATCTGGCAACCTACGTCGACTATGACCGATTCAAACCGCATTGCATATAAACGTGCTGCAGGGGCTTCGCCATTTGATCATGACACCGCGCCAGAGACGATGCGTTCACACCAGTTCGTTTTCCAGGCTGGATCACATGGTCCGTTATGCGGTGGGGTTCTTGGTTCCTGCCAGCTCACATCAGACGTTTTATTCCTGCCATGCCCTGCTTTGGATCCTCTGCCGCTGGATCTGGTTCGAGCCGGCTCATCACTCTGGCAAGCTACCTCGACTATGTCCATTGCAAACCGCATGACATAAAAACGCGCAGAAGGGGCTTCGCCATTTGAGCATGACACCGCGCCAGAGACGATGCGCTCACACCCGTTCGTTTTGCAGGCTGCAACACATAGTCGTTTGCAGTGGGTTTCTTGGTTCCTGCCAGCTCACATCACAGGTTTCAATCCCGCCATGCCCTGCCTTGGATCCTCTGCCACTGCATCTGGTTCCAGCCGGCTCATCACTGTGGCAAGCTACATCGACTATGACCGATGCAAACCGCATGGCATATAAAAGCGCAGCAGCGGCTTCGCCATTTGAGCATGACACCGCGCCAGAGACGATGCGCTCACACCCGTTCGTTTTCCAGGCTGGATCACATGGTCCGTTATGCGGTGGGGTTCTTGGTTCCTGCCAGCTCAAATTAGAGGTTTCAATCCCGCCATGCCCTGCCTTGGATCCTCTGCCACTGCATCTGGTTCGAGCGGGCTCATCAATCTGGCAACCTACCTCAAGTATGACCGAAGCAAACAGCATGGCATAGAAACGCGCACCAGGGGCTTCGCCATTTGGGCATGACACCGCGCCATCGACGATGCGCTCACACCCGTTCGTTTTCCAGGCTGCATCACATGGGCGTTTGCTTTGGGTTCGTTGGTTCCTGCCAGCTCAGATCACAGGTTTCAATCCCGCCATGCCCTGCCTTGGATCCTCTGCCACTGCATCTGGTTCGAGCGGGCTCAACAATCAGGCAACCTACGTCGACTATTAACGAAGCAAACAGCATGGTATATAAAAGCGCACCAGTTGCTTCTCCACTTGGGCTTGACACCGCGCCAGCGACGATGCGGACGCACAAGTTCGTTTTCCAGGCTGCATCACATGGGCCGTTTGCGGTGGGTTTCTTGGTTCCTGCCGGCTTACATCAGAGGATTCTATCCCGCCATGCCCTGCACTCGATCCTCTGCCGCTGCATCTGGTTCCAGCCGGCTCATCACTCTGGCAAGCTACCTCGACTATGACCGATGCAAACCGCGTGGCATATAAACGCGCCGCAGCGGCTTCGCCATTCGAGAATGACACCGCGCCAGAGACGATGCGCTCACCTCGTTCGTTTTCCAGGCTGCATCACATGGGGATTTTGCGGTGGCTTTCTTGGTTCCTGCCAGCTCACATTAGAGGTTTCAATCCCGCCATGCCCTGCCTTGGATCCTCTGCCACTGCACCTGGATTGAGCGGGCTCATCAATCTGGCAACATACCTCGAGTATGACCGAAGCAAACAGCATGGCATAGAAACGCGCACCAGGGGCTTCGCCATTTGAGCATGACACCGCGCCAGAGACGATGCGCTCACACCCGTTCGTTTTCCAGGCCGCATCACATGGGCCTTTTAATGTGGGTTTCTTGGTTCCTGCCAGCTCACAACAGAGGTTTCAATCCCGCCAAGCCCTGCCTAGGTCCACTGCCGCTGCAATTAGTTCGAGCCGGCTCATCAATCTGGCAGCCTACCTCGACTATGCCCGATGCAAACAGCATGGCATATAAACGCGCATCAGTTGCGTCTCCATTTGGGCATGACATCGCGCCAGTTACGATGCGCTCACACCCGTTCGTTTTCCAGCCTGCACCACATGGGCCGTTTGCGGTGACTTCTTTGGTTCCTGCCAGCTCACAACAGAGGTTTCAATCCCGCCATGCCCTGCCTTGGATCCTCTGCCACTGCACCTGGATTGAGCGGGCTCATCAATCTGGCAACATACCTCGAGTATGACCGAAGCAAACAGCATGGCATAGAAACGCGCACCAGGGGCTTCGCCATTTGAGTATGACACCGCGCCAGAGACGATGCGCTCACACCCGTTCGTTTTCCAGGCTGCATCACATAGGCCGTTTGCGGTGGGTTTCTTGGTTCCTGCCTGTTCACATCAGAGGTTTCAATCTCGCAATGCCCTGCCTTGGATCCTCTGCCACTGCAATTAGTTCGAGCCGGCTCATCAATCTGGCAGCCGACCTCGACTATGCCCGATGCAAACAGCATGGCATATAAACGCGCATCAGTTGCTTCTCCATTTGGGCATGACATCGCGCCAGTTACGATGCGCTCACACCCGTTCGTTTTCCAGCCTGCACCACATGGGCCGTTTGCGGTGACTTCTTTGGTTCCTGCCAGCTCACAACAGAGGTTTCAATCCCGCCATGCGCTGCCTTGGATCCTCTGCCACTGCATCTGGTTCGAGCGGGCTCAACAATCAGGCAACCTACGTCGACTATTAACGAAGCAAACAGCATGGTATATAAAAGCGCACCAGTTGCTTCTCCACTTGGGCTTGATATCGCGCCAGCGACGATGCGCGCACACAAGTTCGTTTTCCAGGCTGCATCACATGGGCATTTTCGGTGGCTTCCTTGGTTCCTGCCAGCTCACATTAGAGGTTTCAATCCCGCCATGCCCTGCCTTGGATCCTCTGCCACTGCACCTGGTTTGAGCGGGCTCATTAATCTGACAACCTACCTCGAGTTTGACCGAAGCAAACAGCATGGCGTAGAAACGCGCACCAGGGGTTTCGTCATTTGGGCATGACACCGCGCCATCGACGATGCGCTCACACCCGTTCGTTTTCCAGGCTGCATCACATGGGCCGTTTGATGTGGGTTTCTTGGTTCCTGCCAGCTCACAACAGAGGTTTCAATCCCGCCCAGCCCTGCCTAGGTCCTCTGCCGCTGCATCTGGTACGAGCGGGCTCATCAATCTGGCAACCTACCTCGAGTATGACCGAAGCAAACAGCATGGCATAAAAACGCGCACCAGGGGCTTCGCCATTTGGGCATGACACCGCGCCAACGACGATGCGCTCACACCAGTTCGTTTTCCAGGCTGCATCACATGGGCATTTCGCGGGTGGTTTCTCGGTTCCTGCCAGCTCAGATCACAGGTTTAAATCCCGCAATGCCCCGCCTTGGATCCTCTGCCGCTGCATCTGGTTCGAGCCGGCTCATCAATCTGGCATCCTAACTCGACTATGACCGAAGCAAGCAGCATGTCATAGAAACGCGCATCATGGGCTTCGCCACTTGGGCATGACACCGCACCAGCGACTATGCGCTCACACCCGTTAGTTATCCAGGCTGTAGTCACATGAGCCGCTTGCGGTGGGTTTCTAGGTTCCTCCCAGCTCACATCTGAGGTTTCAATCCCGCCATGCCCTGCCTTGGATCCTCTGCCACTGCATCTAGTTCGAGCGGGCTCAACAATCTTGCAACCTACCTCGATTATGACCGAAGCGAACAGCATGGCATATAAAAGCGCACCAGTTGCTTCTCCATTTGGGAATGACACCGCGCCATCGACGATGCGCTCACACCCGTTCGTTTTCCAGGCTGCATCACATGGGCCGTTTGTGGTGGGTTTCTTGATTCCTGCCAGCTTACATCAGAGGATTCAATCCCGCCACGCCCTGCCCTCGATCCTCTGCCGCTGCATCTGCTTCGAGCCGGCTCTTCAATCTGGCAACCTGCCACGACTATGACCGAAGCAAACAGCATAGCATATAAAGGCGCACCAGGGGCTTCGCCATTTGGGCATGACACCCCGCCAGCGATGATGCGTTCACACCCGTTCGTTTTCCAGGCTGCATCACATGGGCTGTTTGCTATAGAGTTTTTGGTTCCTGCCAGCTCACATCAGACGTTTCATTTCCGACATGCCCTTCCTTGGATCCTCTGCCGCTGCAACTGGTTGGAGCCGGCTCATCACTCTGGCAACTTACCTCGACTATGAACGAAGCAAACAGCATGGCATATAAAATCGCACCAGTTGCTTCTCCACTTGGGCATGACACCGCACCAGCGACGATGCGCTCACACCCGTTAGTTTTCCAGGCAGCAGTCACATGTGCCGTTTTCGGTGGGTTTCTAGGTTCCTTCCAGCTCACATCACAGGTTTCAATCCCGCCTTGCCCTGCCTCGAATCCTCTGCCGCTGCATCTGGTTCGAGCAGGCTCATCAATCGGGCAACCTACTTCGAGTATTACCGAAGGAAACAGCATGGCATATAAACGCGCACCATGGGCTTCGCCATTTGGGCATGACACCGCGCCAACGACGATGCGCTTAACCCGTTCGTTTTCAAGGCTGCATCACATGCGCCGTTGCGGTGGGTTTCTTGGTTCCTGCCAGCTCACATCAGAGGTTTCAATACCGCCATGACCTTCCTTGGATCCTCTGCCGCTGCATCTAGATCATGCCGACTCATCATTCTGGCAACCAACCTCGACTATGACCGAAGCAGACAGAATGGCATATAAACGCGCACCAGGGGCTTCGCCATTTGGGCATGACACCCCATCAGGGAAGATGCGCCCCCACCCGTTCGTTTCCAAGGCCGCATCACATGGGCCGTTTTCGGTGGTTTCCTTGGTTCCTACCAGCTTACGTCTGACGTTTCATTCCGGCCATACCCTGCCTTGGATCCTCTGCCGCTGTATCTGGTCCGAGCCGCCTCATCAATCTGGCAACCTACGTCGACTATGACCGATTCAAACCGCATTGCATATAAACGTGCTGCAGGGGCTTCGCCATTTGAGCATGACATCGCGCCAGAGACGATGCGTTCACACCAGTTCGTTTTCGAGGCTGGATCACATGGTCCGTTATGCGGTGGGGTTCTTGGTTCCTGCCAGCTCACATCAGACGTTTCATTCCTGCCATGCCCTGCCTTGGATCCTCTGCCGCTGCATCTGGTTCGAGCCGGCTCATCACTCTGGCAAGCTACCTCGACTATGTCCGATGCAAACAGCATGACATATAAACGCGCAGCAGGGGATTCGACATTTGAGCATGACACCGCGCCAGAGACGATGCGCTCACACCCGTTCGTTTTGCAGACTGCATCACATAGTCGTTTGCAGTGGGATTCTTGTTTCCTGCCAGCTCACATTACAGGTTTCAATTCCGCCATGCCCTGCCTTGGATCCTCTGCCACTGCATCTGGTTTGAGCGGGCTCATGAATCTGGCAACCTACCTCGAGTATGACAGAATCAAACAGCATGACATAGAAACGCGCACCAGGGACTTCGACATTTGAGCATGACACCGCGCCATCGACGATGCCTTCACACCCGTTCGTTTTCCAGGCTGCATCACATGGGCCGTTTGCGGTGGGTTTCTTGGTTCCTGCCAGCTTACATCAGAGGATTCAATCCCGCCATGCCCTGCACTCGATCCTCTGCCGCTGCATCTGCTTCAAGCCGGCTCTTCAATCTGGCAACCTACCTCGACTATGACCGAAGCAAACAGCATGGCATATAAAGGCGCACCAGGGGCTTCGCCATTTCAGCATGACACCCCGCCAGAGACGATGCGCTCACAAACGTTCGTTTTGCAGGCTGCATCACATATGATGTTAGTGGTGGGTTTCTTGTTTCCTGAAAGCTCACACCAGAGGTTTCAATCCCGCCATGCCCTGCCTTGGATCCTCTGCCGCTGCAACTGGTTCGAGCCGCCTCATCAATCTGGCAACCTACGTCGACTATGACCGATTCAAACCGCATTGCATATAAACGTGCTGCAGGGGCTTCGCCATTTGAGCATGACATCGCGCCAGAGACGATGCGCTCACACCCGTTCGTTTCCCAGGCTGCATCACATGGGCCGTTTTCGGTGGGGTTTTTGGTTCCTGCCAGCTCACATCAGACGTTTCATTCCTGCCATGCCCTGCCTTGGATCCTCTGCCGCTGCATCTCGTTGGAGCCGGCTCATCACTCTGGCAAGTTACCTCGACTATGTCCGATGCAAACAGCATGACATAAAAACGCGCACCATGGGCTTCGCCATTTGGGCATGACACCGCGCCAACGACGATGCGCTTACACCCGTTCGTTTTCAAGGCTGCATCACATGCGCCGTTGCGGTGGGTTTCTTGGTTCCTGCCAGCTCACATCAGAGGTTTCAATCTCGCCATGCCCTGCCTTGGATCCTCTGCCACTGCAACTGGTCCAAGCCGGCTCATCAATCTGGCAACCTACCTCGACTATGACCGAAGCAAACAGCATGGCATATAAACGCGCATCAGTTGCTTCTCCATTTGGGCATGACATCGCGCCAGTGACGATGCGCTCACACCTGTTTGTTTTCCAGGCTGTACCACATGGGCCGCTTGCGGTGGCTTCTTTGGTTCCTGCCAGCTCACAACAGAGGTTTCAATCCCGCCATGCGCTGCCTTGGATCCTCTGCCACTGCACCTGGTTCGAGCGAGATCAACAATCAGGTAACCTACGTCGACTATTAACGAAGCAAACAGCATGGCATATAAACGCGCAGCAGCGGCTTCGCCAGTTGAGCATGACATCGCGCCAGAGACGATGCGCTCTCACCCGTTCATTTTGCAGGCTGCATCACATAGGCCGTTTGCGGTGGGTTTCTTGGTTCCTGCCAGTTCACATCAGAGGTTTCAATCCCGCCAAGCCCTGCCTTGGATCCTCTGCCACTGCATCTGGTTTGAGCGGGCTCATCAATCTGACAACCTACCTCGAGTATGACCGAAACAAACAGCATGACATAGAAACGCGCACCAGGGACTTCGCCATTTGAGCATGACACCGCGCCATCGACGATGCGTTCACACCCGTTCGTTTTCAAGGCTGCATCACATGGGCCGTTTGCGGTGGGTTTCTTGGTTCCTGCCAGCTTACATCAGAGGATTCTATCCCGCCATGCCCTGCACTGGATCCTCTGCCGCTGCATATGCTTCGAGCCGGCTCTTCAATCTGGAAACCTACCTCGACTATGACCGAAGCAAACAGCATGGCATATAAAGGCGCACCAGGGGCTTCGCCATTTGAGCATGGCACTGCACCAGAGACGATGCGTTCACAAACGCTCGTTTTGCAGGCTGCATCACATATGATGTTATTGGTGGGATTCTTGTTTCCTGCCAGCTCACACCAGAGGTTTCAATCCCGCCATGCCCTGCCTTGGAACCTCTGCCACTGCATCTGGTTGGAGCCGGCTCATCACTATGTCAAGCTACCTCGACTATGACCGATACTAACCGCATGGCATATAAACGCGCAGCAGGTGCTTCACCATTTGAGCATGACACCGCGCCAGAGACGATGCGTTCACACCCGTTCGTTTTCCAGGCTGGATCACATGGTCCGTAAGGCGGTGGGGTTCTTCGTTCCTGCCAGCTCACATCAGACGTTTCATTCCCGCCATGCCCTGCCTTTGATCCTCTGCCGCTGCATCTGGTTCGAGCCGGCTCATCACTCTGGCAAGCTACCTCGGCTATGTCCGATGCAAACCGCATGGCATATAAACGCGGAGCAGGGGCTTCGGCATTTGAGCATGGTACCGCGCCAGAGACGATGCGTTCTCACCCGTTCGTTTTCCAGGCTGGATCACATGGTCCGTTATGCGGTAGGGTTCTTGGTTCCTGCCAGCTCACATCAGACGTTTCATTCCCGCCATGCCCTGCTTTGGATCCTCTGCCACTGCATCAGGTTTGAGCGGGCTCATCAATCGGGCAACCTACCTCGACTATGACCGAAGCAAACAGCATGGCATAGAAACGCGCACCACGGGCTTCGCCATTTGGGCTTGACACCCCGCCAGCGACGATGCGCTCACACCCGTTCGTTTCCCAGGCTGCATCGCATGAGCCGTGGCGGTGGCTTTCTTGGTTCCTGCCAGCTCACATTAGATGTTTCAATCCCGCCATGCCCTGCCTTTGATCCTCTGCCAATGCATCTGGTTTGAGCGGGCTCATCAATCTGGCAACCTACCTCGAGTATGACCGAAGCAAACAGCATGGCATATAAAGGCGCACCAGGGTCTTCGCCATTTGGGCATGACACCCCGCCAGCGACGCTGCGCTCACACCCGTTCGTTTCCCAGGCTGCATCACATGGGCCGTTTTCGGTGGGGTTTTTGTTTCCTGCAAGCTCACATCAGACGTTTCATTCCCGCCATGCTCTGCCTTGGATCCTCTGCCGCTGCAACTGGTTCGAGCCGGCTTATCACTCTGGCAAGCTACCTCGACTATGACCGATGCAAACCGCATGACATATAAACGCGCAGCAGGGGCTTCGCATTTGAGCATGACACCCCGCCACAGACGATGCGCCCACACCCGTTCGTTTCCAAGGCCGCATCACATGGGCCGTTTTCGGAGGTTTCCTTGGTTCCTACCAGCTCACGTCAGACGTTTCATTCCGGCCATACCCTGCCTTGGATCCTCTGCCGCTGTATCTGGCCCGAGCCGCCTCATCAATCTGGCAACCTACGTCGACTATGACCGATTCAAACCGCATTGCATATAAACGTGCTGCAGGGGCTTCGCCATTTGATCATGACACCGCGCCAGAGACGATGCGTTCACACCAGTTCGTTTTCCAGGCTGGATCACATGGTCCGTTATGCGGTGGGGTTCTTGGTTCCTGCCAGCTCACATCAGACGTTTTATTCCTGCCATGCCCTGCTTTGGATCCTCTGCCGCTGCATCTGGTTCGAGCCGGCTCATCACTCTGGCAAGCTACCTCGACTATGTCCGATGCAAACAGCATGACATATAAACGCGCAGCAGGGGATTCGACATTTGAGCATGACACCGCGCCAGAGACGATGCGCTCACACCCGTTCGTTTTGCAGACTGCATCACATAGTCGTTTGCAGTGGGATTCTTGTTTCCTGCCAGCTCACATTACAGGTTTCAATTCCGCCATGCCCTGCCTTGGATCCTCTGCCACTGCATCTGGTTTGAGCGGGCTCATGAATCTGGCAACCTACCTCGAGTATGACAGAATCAAACAGCATGACATAGAAACGCGCACCAGGGACTTCGACATTTGAGCATGACACCGCGCCATCGACGATGCCTTCACACCCGTTCGTTTTCCAGGCTGCATCACATGGGCCGTTTGCGGTGGGTTTCTTGGTTCCTGCCAGCTTACATCAGAGGATTCAATCCCGCCATGCCCTGCACTCGATCCTCTGCCGCTGCATCTGCTTCAAGCCGGCTCTTCAATCTGGCAACCTACCTCGACTATGACCGAAGCAAACAGCATGGCATATAAAGGCGCACCAGGGGCTTCGCCATTTCAGCATGACACCCCGCCAGAGACGATGCGCTCACAAACGTTCGTTTTGCAGGCTGCATCACATATGATGTTAGTGGTGGGTTTCTTGTTTCCTGAAAGCTCACACCAGAGGTTTCAATCCCGCCATGCCCTGCCTTGGATCCTCTGCCGCTGCAACTGGTTCGAGCCGCCTCATCAATCTGGCAACCTACGTCGACTATGACCGATTCAAACCGCATTGCATATAAACGTGCTGCAGGGGCTTCGCCATTTGAGCATGACATCGCGCCAGAGACGATGCGCTCACACCCGTTCGTTTCCCAGGCTGCATCACATGGGCCGTTTTCGGTGGGGTTTTTGGTTCCTGCCAGCTCACATCAGACGTTTCATTCCTGCCATGCCCTGCCTTGGATCCTCTGCCGCTGCATCTCGTTGGAGCCGGCTCATCACTCTGGCAAGTTACCTCGACTATGTCCGATGCAAACAGCATGACATAAAAACGCGCACCATGGGCTTCGCCATTTGGGCATGACACCGCGCCAACGACGATGCGCTTACACCCGTTCGTTTTCAAGGCTGCATCACATGCGCCGTTGCGGTGGGTTTCTTGGTTCCTGCCAGCTCACATCAGAGGTTTCAATCTCGCCATGCCCTGCCTTGGATCCTCTGCCACTGCAACTGGTCCAAGCCGGCTCATCAATCTGGCAACCTACCTCGACTATGACCGAAGCAAACAGCATGGCATATAAACGCGCATCAGTTGCTTCTCCATTTGGGCATGACATCGCGCCAGTGACGATGCGCTCACACCTGTTTGTTTTCCAGGCTGTACCACATGGGCCGCTTGCGGTGGCTTCTTTGGTTCCTGCCAGCTCACAACAGAGGTTTCAATCCCGCCATGCGCTGCCTTGGATCCTCTGCCACTGCACCTGGTTCGAGCGAGATCAACAATCAGGTAACCTACGTCGACTATTAACGAAGCAAACAGCATGGCATATAAACGCGCAGCAGCGGCTTCGCCAGTTGAGCATGACATCGCGCCCGAGACGATGCGCTCTCACCCGTTCATTTTGCAGGCTGCATCACATAGGCCGTTTGCGGTGGGTTTCTTGGTTCCTGCCAGTTCACATCAGAGGTTTCAATCCCGCCAAGCCCTGCCTTGGATCCTCTGCCACTGCATCTGGTTTGAGCGGGCTCATCAATCTGACAACCTACCTCGAGTATGACCGAAACAAACAGCATGACATAGAAACGCGCACCAGGGACTTCGCCATTTGAGCATGACACCGCGCCATCGACGATGCGTTCACACCCGTTCGTTTTCAAGGCTGCATCACATGGGCCGTTTGCGGTGGGTTTCTTGGTTCCTGCCAGCTTACATCAGAGGATTCTATCCCGCCATGCCCTGCACTGGATCCTCTGCCGCTGCATATGCTTCGAGCCGGCTCTTCAATCTGGAAACCTACCTCGACTATGACCGAAGCAAACAGCATGGCATATAAAGGCGCACCAGGGGCTTCGCCATTTGAGCATGGCACTGCACCAGAGACGATGCGTTCACAAACGCTCGTTTTGCAGGCTGCATCACATATGATGTTATTGGTGGGATTCTTGTTTCCTGCCAGCTCACACCAGAGGTTTCAATCCCGCCATGCCCTGCCTTGGAACCTCTGCCACTGCATCTGGTTGGAGCCGGCTCATCACTATGTCAAGCTACCTCGACTATGACCGATACTAACCGCATGGCATATAAACGCGCAGCAGGGGCTTCACCATTTGAGCATGACACCGCGCCAGAGACGATGCGTTCACACCCGTTCGTTTTCCAGGCTGGATCACATGGTCCGTAAGGCGGTGGGGTTCTTCGTTCCTGCCAGCTCACATCAGACGTTTCATTCCCGCCATGCCCTGCCTTTGATCCTCTGCCGCTGCATCTGGTTCGAGCCGGCTCATCACTCTGGCAAGCTACCTCGGCTATGTCCGATGCAAACCGCATGGCATATAAACGCGGAGCAGGGGCTTCGGCATTTGAGCATGGTACCGCGCCAGAGACGATGCGTTCTCACCCGTTCGTTTTCCAGGCTGGATCACATGGTCCGTTATGCGGTAGGGTTCTTGGTTCCTGCCAGCTCACATCAGACGTTTCATTCCCGCCATGCCCTGCTTTGGATCCTCTGCCACTGCATCAGGTTTGAGCGGGCTCATCAATCGGGCAACCTACCTCGACTATGACCGAAGCAAACAGCATGGCATAGAAACGCGCACCAGGGGCTTCGCCATTTGGGCTTGACACCCCGCCAGCGACGATGCGCTCACACCCGTTCGTTTCCCAGGCTGCATCGCATGAGCCGTGGCGGTGGCTTTCTTGGTTCCTGCCAGCTCACATTAGATGTTTCAATCCCGCCATGCCCTGCCTTTGATCCTCTGCCAATGCATCTGGTTTGAGCGGGCTCATCAATCTGGCAACCTACCTCGAGTATGACCGAAGCAAACAGCATGGCATATAAAGGCGCACCAGGGTCTTCGCCATTTGGGCATGACACCCCGCCAGCGACGCTGCGCTCACACCCGTTCGTTTCCCAGGCTGCATCACATGGGCCGTTTTCGGTGGGGTTTTTGTTTCCTGCAAGCTCACATCAGACGTTTCATTCCCGCCATGCTCTGCCTTGGATCCTCTGCCGCTGCAACTGGTTCGAGCCGGCTTATCACTCTGGCAAGCTACCTCGACTATGACCGATGCAAACCGCATGACATATAAACGCGCAGCAGGGGCTTCGCATTTGAGCATGACACCCCGCCACAGACGATGCGCCCACACCCGTTCGTTTCCAAGGCCGCATCACATGGGCCGTTTTCGGAGGTTTCCTTGGTTCCTACCAGCTCACGTCAGACGTTTCATTCCGGCCATACCCTGCCTTGGATCCTCTGCCGCTGTATCTGGCCCGAGCCGCCTCATCAATCTGGCAACCTACGTCGACTATGACCGATTCAAACCGCATTGCATATAAACGTGCTGCAGGGGCTTCGCCATTTGATCATGACACCGCGCCAGAGACGATGCGTTCACACCAGTTCGTTTTCCAGGCTGGATCACATGGTCCGTTATGCGGTGGGGTTCTTGGTTCCTGCCAGCTCACATCAGACGTTTTATTCCTGCCATGCCCTGCTTTGGATCCTCTGCCGCTGGATCTGGTTCGAGCCGGCTCATCACTCTGGCAAGCTACCTCGACTATGTCCATTGCAAACCGCATGACATAAAAACGCGCAGAAGGGGCTTCGCCATTTGAACATGACACCGCGCCAGAGACGATGCGCTCACACCCGTTCGTTTTGCAGGCTGCAACACATAGTCGTTTGCAGTGGGTTTCTTGGTTCCTGCCAGCTCACATCACAGGTTTCAATCCCGCCATGCCCTGCCTTGGATCCTCTGCCACTGCATCTGGTTCCAGCCGGCTCATCACTGTGGCAAGCTACATCGACTATGACCGATGCAAACCGCATGGCATATAAAAGCGCAGCAGCGGCTTCGCCATTTGAGCATGACACCGCGCCAGAGACGATGCGCTCACACCCGTTCGTTTTCCAGGCTGGATCACATGGTCCGTTATGCGGTGGGGTTCGTTGGTTCCTGCCAGCTCAGATCACAGGTTTCAATCCCGCCATGCCCTGCCTTGGGTCCTCTGCCACTGCATCTGGTTCGAGCGGGCTCAACAATCAGGCAACCTACGTCGACTATTAACGAAGCAAACAGCATGGTATATAAAACCGCACCAGTTGCTTCTCCACTTGGGCTTGACACCGCGCCAGCGACGATGCGGACGCACAAGTTCGTTTTCCAGGCTGCATCACATGGGCCGTTTGCGGTGGGTTTCTTGGTTCCTGCCAGCTTACATCAGAGGATTCTATCCCGCCATGCCCTGCACTCGATCCTCTGCCGCTGCATCTGGTTCCAGCCGGCTCATCACTCTGGCAAGCTACCTCGACTATGACCGATGCAAACCGCGTGGCATATAAACGCGCCGCAGCGGCTTCGCCATTCGAGAATGACACCGCGCCAGAGACGATGCGCTCACCTCGTTCGTTTTCCAGGCTGCATCACATGGGGATTTTGCGGTGGCTTTCTTGGTTCCTGCCAGCTCACATTAGAGGTTTCAATCCCGCCATGCCCTGCCTTGGATCCTCTGCCACTGCACCTGGATTGAGCGGGCTCATCAATCTGGCAACATACCTCGAGTATGACCGAAGCAAACAGCATGGCATAGAAACGCGCACCAGGGGCTTCGCCATTTGAGCATGACACCGCGCCAGAGACGATGCGCTCACACCCGTTCGTTTTCCAGGCCGCATCACATGGGCCTTTTAATGTGGGTTTCTTGGTTCCTGCCAGCTCACAACAGAGGTTTCAATCCCGCCAAGCCCTGCCTAGGTCCACTGCCGCTGCAATTAGTTCGAGCCGGCTCATCAATCTGGCAGCCTACCTCGACTATGCCCGATGCAAACAGCATGGCATATAAACGCGCATCAGTTGCTTCTCCATTTGGGCATGACATCGCGCCAGTTACGATGCGCTCACACCCGTTCGTTTTCCAGCCTGCACCACATGGGCCGTTTGCGGTGACTTCTTTGGTTCCTGCCAGCTCACAACAGAGGTTTCAATCCCGCCATGCCCTGCCTTGGATCCTCTGCCACTGCACCTGGATTGAGCGGGCTCATCAATCTGGCAACATACCTCGAGTATGACCGAAGCAAACAGCATGGCATAGAAACGCGCACCAGGGGCTTCGCCATTTGAGCATGACACCGCGCCAGAGACGATGCGCTCACACCCGTTCGTTTTCCAGGCTGCATCACATAGGCCGTTTGCGGTGGGTTTCTTGGTTCCTGCCTGTTCACATCAGAGGTTTCAATCTCGCAATGCCCTGCCTTGGATCCTCTGCCACTGCAATTAGTTCGAGCCGGCTCATCAATCTGGCAGCCTACCTCGACTATGCCCGATGCAAACAGCATGGCATATAAACGCGCATCAGTTGCTTCTCCATTTGGGCATGACATCGCGCCAGTTACGATGCGCTCACACCCGTTCGTTTTCCAGCCTGCACCACATGGGCCGTTTGCGGTGACTTCTTTGGTTCCTGCCAGCTCACAACAGAGGTTTCAATCCCGCCATGCGCTGCCTTGGATCCTCTGCCACTGCATCTGGTTCGAGCGGGCTCAACAATCAGGCAACCTACGTCGACTATTAACGAAGCAAACAGCATGGTATTTAAAAGCGCACCAGTTGCTTCTCCACTTGGGCTTGATATCGCGCCAGCGACGATGCGCGCACACAAGTTCGTTTTCCAGGCTGCATCACATGGGCATTTTCGGTGGCTTCCTTGGTTCCTGCCAGCTCACATTAGAGGTTTCAATCCCGCCATGCCCTGCCTTGGATCCTCTGCCACTGCACCTGGTTTGAGCGGGCTCATTAATCTGACAACCTACCTCGAGTTTGACCGAAGCAAACAGCATGGCGTAGAAACGCGCACCAGGGGTTTCGTCATTTGGGCATGACACCGCGCCATCGACGATGCGCTCACACCCGTTCGTTTTCCAGGCTGCATCACATGGGCCGTTTGATGTGGGTTTCTTGGTCCCTGCCAGCTTACATCAGAGGATTCAATCCCGCCATGCCCTGCCCTGGATCCTCTGCCGCTGCATCTGCTTCGAGCAGACTCTTCAATCAGGCAACCTACCTCGACTATGACCGAAGCAAACAGCATGGCATATAAAGGCGCATCAGGGGCTTCGCCATTTGGGCATGACACCCCGCCAGCGACGATGCGCTCACACCCGTTCGTTTCCCAGGCTGCATCACATGGGCCGTTTTCGGTGGGGTTTTTGGTTCCTGCAAGCTCACATCAGACGTTTCATTCCCGCCATGCCCTGCCTTGGATCCTCTGCCGCTGCATCTGGTTCGAGCCGGCTCATCACTCTGACACGCTACCTCCACTATGTGCGATGCAAACCGCATGACATATAAACGCGCAGCAGCGGCTTCGCCATTTGAGCATGACACCGCGCCAGAGCCGATGCGCTCACACGCTTTCATTTTGCAGGCTGCATCACATAGGCCGTTTGCGGTGGGTTTCTTGGTTCCTGCCAGTTCACATCAGAGGTTTCAATCTCGCCATGCCCTGCCTTGGATCCTCTGCCGCTGCATCTGGTTTGAGAGGGCTCATCAATCTGGCAACCTATCTCGACAATGACCGAAGCAAACAGCATGGCATAGAAACGCGCACCAGGGGCTTCTCCATTTGGGCATGACATCGCGCCAGTTACGATGCGCTCACACCCGTTCGTTTTCCAGGCTGCATCACCTGGGCATTCTGCGGTGGCTTTTTTGGTTCCTGCCAGCTCACATTAGAGGTTTCAATCTCCGCCATGCCCTGCCTTGGATCCTCTGCCACTGCATCTGGTTTGATTGGACTCATCAATCTGGCAACCTACCTCGATTATGACCGAAGCAAACAGCATGGCATAGAAACGCGCACCACGGGCTTCGCCATTTGAGCATGACACCGCGCCAGAGACGATGCGCTCACTCGTTCGTTTTGCAGGCTGCATCACATAGTCGTTTGCAGTGGGTTTCTTGGTTCCTACCAGCTCACATCACAGGTTTCAATCCCGCCATGCCCTGCCTTGGATCCTCTGCCACTGCATCTGGTTCCAGCCGGCTCATCACTCTGGCAAGCTACATCAACTATGACCGATACTAACCGCATGGCATATAAACGCGCATCAGGGGCTTCGCCATTTCAGCATGACACCGCGCCAGGGACGATGCGTTCACACCCGTTCGTTTTCCAGGCTGGATCACATGGTCCGTTATGCGGTGGGGTTCTTGGTTCCTGCCAGCTCACATCAGACGTTTCAATCCCGCCATGCCCTGCCTTGGATCCTCTGCCACTGCATCTGGTTCCAGCCGGCTCATCACTCTGGCAAGCTACCTCGACTATGACCGATGCAAACCGCGTGGCATATAAACGCGCCGCAGCGGCTTCGCCATTCGAGAATGACACCGCGCCAGAGACGATGCGCTCACCCCGTTCGTTTTGCAGGCTGCATCACATAGGCCGTTTGCGGTGGGTTTCTTGGTTCCTGCCAGTTCACATCAGAGGTTTCAATCTCGCCATGCCCTGCCTTGGATCCTCTGCCGCTGCATCTGGTTTGAGAGGGCTCATCAATCTGGCAACCTATCTCGACAATGACCGAAGCAAACAGCATGGCATAGAAACGCGCACCAGGGGCTTCTCCATTTGGGCATGACATCGCGCCAGTTACGATGCGCTCACACCCGTTCGTTTTCCAGGCTGCATCACCTGGGCATTCTGCGGTGGCTTTTTTGGTTCCTGCCAGCTCACATTAGAGGTTTCAATCTCCGCCATGCCCTGCCTTGGATCCTCTGCCACTGCATCTGGTTTGATTGGACTCATCAATCTGGCAACCTACCTCGATTATGACCGAAGCAAACAGCATGGCATAGAAACGCGCACCACGGGCTTCGCCATTTGAGCATGACACCGCGCCAGAGACGATGCGCTCACTCGTTCGTTTTGCAGGCTGCATCACATAGTCGTTTGCAGTGGGTTTCTTGGTTCCTACCAGCTCACATCACAGGTTTCAATCCCGCCATGCCCTGCCTTGGATCCTCTGCCACTGCATCTGGTTCCAGCCGGCTCATCACTCTGGCAAGCTACATCAACTATGACCGATACTAACCGCATGGCATATAAACGCGCATCAGGGGCTTCGCCATTTCAGCATGACACCGCGCCAGGGACGATGCGTTCACACCCGTTCGTTTTCCAGGCTGGATCACATGGTCCGTTATGCGGTGGGGTTCTTGGTTCCTGCCAGCTCACATCAGACGTTTCAATCCCGCCATGCCCTGCCTTGGATCCTCTGCCACTGCATCTGGTTCCAGCCGGCTCATCACTCTGGCAAGCTACCTCGACTATGACCGATGCAAACCGCGTGGCATATAAACGCGCCGCAGCGGCTTCGCCATTCGAGAATGACACCGCGCCAGAGACGATGCGCTCACCCCGTTCGTTTTGCAGGCTGCATCACATAGGCCGTTTGCGGTGGGTTTCTTGGTTCCTGCCAGTTCACATCAGAGGTTTCAATCTCGCAATGCCCTGCCTTGGATCCTCTGCCACTGCAACTGGTTCGAGCCGGCTCATCAATCTGGCAACCTACCTCGACTATGACCGAAGCAAACAGCATGGCATATAAACGAGCATCAGTTGCTTCTCCATTTGAGCATGACATCGTGCCAGTTACGATGCGCTCACACCCGTTCGTTTTCCAGGCTGCATCACATGGGCATTTTTCGGTGGCTTTTTTGGTTCCTGCCAGCTCACATTTGAGGTTTCAATCCCGCCATGCCCTGCCTTGGATCCTCTGCCACTGCATCTGGTTTGATTGGACTCATCAATCTGGCAACCTACCTCGATTATGACCGAAGCAAACAGCATGGCATAGAAACGCGCACCACGGGCTTCGGCATTTGAGCATGACACCGCGCCAGAGACGATGCGCTCACTCGTTCGTTTTGCAGGCTGCATCACATAGTCGTTTGCAGTGGGTTTCTTGGTTCCTACCAGCTCACATCACAGGTTTCAATCCCGCCATGCCCTGCCTTGGATCCTCTGCCACTGCATCTGGTTCCAGCCGGCTCATCACTCTGGCAAGCTACATCAACTATGACCGATACTAACCGCATGGCATATAAACGCGCAGCAGGGGCTTCGCCATTTCAGCATGACACCGCGCCAGGGACGATGCGTTCACACCCGTTCGTTTTCCAGGCTGGATCACATGGTCCGTTATGCATTGGGGTTCTTGGTTCCTGCCAGCTCACATCAGACGTTTCATTCCCGCCATGCCCTGCCTTGGATCCTCTGCCGCTGCGTCTGGTTCGAGCCGACGCGTCACTCAAGCAAGTTACCTCGACTATGACCGAAGCAAACAGCATGGCATAGAAACGCGCACCAGGGGCTTCGCCATTCGAGAATGACACCGCGCCAGAGACGATGCGCTCACCCCGTTCGTTTTGCAGGCTGCATCACATAGGCCGTTTGCGGTGGGGTTCTTGGTTCCTGCCAGTTCACATCGGAGGTCTCAATCTCGCAATGCCCTGCCTTGGATCCTCTGCCACCGCATGTGGTTCGAGCCGGCACATCACTCTGTCAAGTTACCACGACTATGACCGATAGTAACCGCATGGCATATAAACGCGCAGCAGGGGCTTCGCAATTTCCGCATGATACCACGCCAGAGACGATGCGTTCACACCCGTTCGTTTTCCAGGCTGCATCACATGGGCATTTTGCGGTGACTTCTTTGGTTCCTGCCAGCTCACAACAGAGGTTTCCATCCCGCCATGTGCTGCCTTGGATCCTCTGCCACTGCATCTGGTTCGAGCGGGCTCAACAATCAGGCAACCTACGTCGACTATTAACGAAGCAAACAGCATGGTATATAAAAGCGCACCAGTTGCTTCTCCACTTGGGCTTGACACCGCGCCAGCGACGATGCGCACACACAAGTTCGTTTTCCAGGCTGCATCACATGGGCATTTTGCCGTGGCTTTCTTGGTTCCTGCCAGCTCACATTAGAGGTTTCAATCCCGCCATGCCCTGCCTTGGATCCTCTGCCACTGCACCTGGTCTGAGCGGCCTCATCAATCTGACAACCTATCTCGAGTATGACCGAAGCAAACAGCATGGCATAGAAACGCGCACCAGGGGCTTCGCCATTTGAGCATGACATCGCGCCAGAGACGATGCGCTCACACCCGTTCGTTTTCCAGGCTGCATCACATAGGCCGTTTGCGGTGGGTTTCTTGGTTCCTGCCAGTTCACATCAGAGGTTTCAATCTCGCAATGCCCTGCCTTGGATCCTCTGGCACTGCAATTAGTTCGAGCCGGCTCATCAATCTGGCAACCTACCTCGACTATGCCCGATGCAAACAGCATGGCATATAAACGCGCATCAGTTGCTTCTCCATTTGGGCATGACATCGCGCCAGTTACGATGCGCTCACACCCGTTCGTTTTCCAACCTGCACCACATGGGTCGTTTGCGGTGACTTCTTTGGTTCCTGCCAGCTCACAACAGAGGTTTCAATCCCGCCATGCGCTGCCTTGGATCCTCTGGTACTGCATCTGGTTCGAGCGGGCTCAACAATCAGGCAACCTACGTCGATTATTAACGAAGCAAACAGCATGGTATATAAAAGCGCACCAGTTGCTTCTCCACTTGGGCTTGACACCGCGCCAGCGACGATGCGCACACACAAGTTCGTTTTCCAGGCTGCATCACATGGGCATTTTGCGGTGGCTTTCTTGGTTCCTGCCAGCTCACATTAGAGGTTTCAATCCCGCCATGCCCTGCCTTGGATCCTCTGCCACTGCACCTGGATTGAGCGGGCTCATCAATATGACAACCTACCTCGAGTATGACCGAAGCAAACAGCATGGCATAGAAACGCGCACAAGGGGCTTCGCCATTTGGGCATGACACCGCGCCATCGACGATGCGCTCACACCCGTTCGTTTTCCAGGCCGCATCACATGGGCCGTTTGATGTGGGTTTCTTGGTTCCTGCCAGCTCACAACAGAGGTTTCAATCCCGCCAAGCCCTGCCTAGGTCCTCTGCCGCTTCATCTGGTTTGAGCGGGCTCATCAATCTGGCAACATACCTCGACTATGACCGAAGCAAACAGCATGGCATGGAAACGCGCACCAGGTGCTTCGCCATTTGAGCATGACACCGCGCCAGAGACGATGCGCTCAAACCCGTTCGTTTTGCGGGCTCCATCACAGTCCTTTGCAGTGGGTTTCTTGGTTCCTGCCAGCTCACATCACAGGTTTCAATCCCGCCATGCCCTGCCTTGGATCCTCTGCCGCTGCATCTAGTTCGAGCCGGCTCATCACTCTGGCAAGCTACCTCGACTATGACCGAAGCAAACAGCATGGCATATAAACGCGCAGCAGGGGCTTCGCCATTTGAGCATGACACCGCGCCAGAGACGATGTGCTCACACCCGTTCGTTTTGCAGGCTCCATCACATAGTCGTTTGCAGCGGGTTTCTTGGTTCCCGCCAGCTCACATCACAGGTTTCAATCCCGCCATGCCCAGCCTCGGATCCTCTGCCATTGCATCTGGTTCCAGCCGGCTCATCACTCTGGCAACCTACCTCGACTATGACCGAAGCAAACAGCATGGCATATAAACGCGCATCAGTTGCTTCTACATTTGGGCATGACATCGCGCCAGTTACGATGCGCTCACACCCGTTCGTTTTCCCGCCTGCACCACATGTGCCGTTTGCGGTGGCTTCTTTGGTTCCTGCCAGGTCACAACAGAGGTTTCAATCCCGCCATGCGCTGCCTTGGATCCTCTGCCACTGCATCTGGTTCGAGCGGGCTCAACAATCAGGCAACCTACGTCGACTATTAACGAAGCAAACAGCATGGCATATAAAAGCGCACCAGTTGCTTCTCCACTTGGGCTTGATACTGCGCCAGCGACGATGCGCACACACCCGTTCGTTTTCCAGGCTGCATCACATGGGCATTTTGCGGTGGCTTTCTTGGCTCCTGCCAGCTCACATTAGAGGTTTCAATCCCGCCATGCCCTGCCTTGGATCCTCTGCCACTGGATCTGGTTTGATCGGGCTCATCAATCTGGCAACCTACCTCGATTATGACCGAAGCAAACAGCATGGCATAGAAACGCGCACCACGGGCTTCGCCATTTGGGCATGACACCGCGCCATCGACGAAGCGCTCACACCCGTTCGTTTCCCAGGCTGCATCACATGGTCCGTTATGCGGTGGGGTTCTTGGTTCCTGCCAGCTCACATCAGACGTTTCATTCCCGCCATGCCCTGCCTTGGATCCTCTGCCGCTGCATCTGGTTCGAGCCGGCTCATCACTCTGGCAAGCTACCTCGACTATGTCCATTGCAAACCGCATGACATAAAAACGCGCAGAAGGGGCTTCGTCATTTGAGCATGACACCGCGCCAGAGACGATGCGCTCACACCCGTTCGTTTTGCAGGCTGCATCACATAGTCGTTTGCAGTGGGTTTCTTGGTTCCTGCCAGCTCACATCACAGGTTTCAATCCCGCCATGCCCTGCCTTGGATCCACTGCCACTGCATCTGGTTCCAGCCGGCTCATCACTGTGGCAAGCTACATCTACTATGACCGATGCAAACCGCATGGCATATAAAAGCGCAGCAGCGGCTTCGCCATTTGAGCATGACACCGCGCCAGAGACGATGCGCTCACACCCGTTCGTTTTCCAGGCTGTATCACATGGTCCGTTATGCGGTGGGGTTCTTGGTTCCTGCCAGCTCACATTAGAGGTTTCAATCCCGCCATGCCCTGCCTTGGATCCTCTGCCACTGCAACTGGTTCGAGCCGGCTCATCAATCTGGCAACCTACCTCGACTATGACCGAAGCAAACAGCATGGCATATAAACGAGCATCAGTTGCTTCTCCATTTGAGCATGACATCGTGCCAGTTACGATGCGCTCACACCCGTTCGTTTTCCAGGCTGCATCACATGGGCATTTTTCGGTGGCTTTTTTGGTTCCTGCCAGCTCACATTTGAGGTTTCAATCCCGCCATGCCCTGCCTTGGATCCTCTGCCACTGCATCTGGTTTGATTGGACTCATCAATCTGGCAACCTACCTCGATTATGACCGAAGCAAACAGCATGGCATAGAAACGCGCACCACGGGCTTCGGCATTTGAGCATGACACCGCGCCAGAGACGATGCGCTCACTCGTTCGTTTTGCAGGCTGCATCACATAGTCGTTTGCAGTGGGTTTCTTGGTTCCTACCAGCTCACATCACAGGTTTCAATCCCGCCATGCCCTGCCTTGGATCCTCTGCCACTGCATCTGGTTCCAGCCGGCTCATCACTCTGGCAAGCTACATCAACTATGACCGATACTAACCGCATGGCATATAAACGCGCAGCAGGGGCTTCGCCATTTCAGCATGACACCGCGCCAGGGACGATGCGTTCACACCCGTTCGTTTTCCAGGCTGGATCACATGGTCCGTTATGCATTGGGGTTCTTGGTTCCTGCCAGCTCACATCAGACGTTTCATTCCCGCCATGCCCTGCCTTGGATCCTCTGCCGCTGCGTCTGGTTCGAGCCGACGCGTCACTCAAGCAAGTTACCTCGACTATGACCGAAGCAAACAGCATGGCATAGAAACGCGCACCAGGGGCTTCGCCATTCGAGAATGACACCGCGCCAGAGACGATGCGCTCACCCCGTTCGTTTTGCAGGCTGCATCACATAGGCCGTTTGCGGTGGGGTTCTTGGTTCCTGCCAGTTCACATCGGAGGTCTCAATCTCGCAATGCCCTGCCTTGGATCCTCTGCCACCGCATGTGGTTCGAGCCGGCACATCACTCTGTCAAGTTACCACGACTATGACCGATAGTAACCGCATGGCATATAAACGCGCAGCAGGGGCTTCGCAATTTCCGCATGATACCACGCCAGAGACGATGCGTTCACACCCGTTCGTTTTCCAGGCTGCATCACATGGGCATTTTGCGGTGACTTCTTTGGTTCCTGCCAGCTCACAACAGAGGTTTCCATCCCGCCATGTGCTGCCTTGGATCCTCTGCCACTGCATCTGGTTCGAGCGGGCTCAACAATCAGGCAACCTACGTCGACTATTAACGAAGCAAACAGCATGGTATATAAAAGCGCACCAGTTGCTTCTCCACTTGGGCTTGACACCGCGCCAGCGACGATGCGCACACACAAGTTCGTTTTCCAGGCTGCATCACATGGGCATTTTGCCGTGGCTTTCTTGGTTCCTGCCAGCTCACATTAGAGGTTTCAATCCCGCCATGCCCTGCCTTGGATCCTCTGCCACTGCACCTGGTCTGAGCGGCCTCATCAATCTGACAACCTATCTCGAGTATGACCGAAGCAAACAGCATGGCATAGAAACGCGCACCAGGGGCTTCGCCATTTGAGCATGACATCGCGCCAGAGACGATGCGCTCACACCCGTTCGTTTTCCAGGCTGCATCACATAGGCCGTTTGCGGTGGGTTTCTTGGTTCCTGCCAGTTCACATCAGAGGTTTCAATCTCGCAATGCCCTGCCTTGGATCCTCTGGCACTGCAATTAGTTCGAGCCGGCTCATCAATCTGGCAACCTACCTCGACTATGCCCGATGCAAACAGCATGGCATATAAACGCGCATCAGTTGCTTCTCCATTTGGGCATGACATCGCGCCAGTTACGATGCGCTCACACCCGTTCGTTTTCCAACCTGCACCACATGGGTCGTTTGCGGTGACTTCTTTGGTTCCTGCCAGCTCACAACAGAGGTTTCAATCCCGCCATGCGCTGCCTTGGATCCTCTGGTACTGCATCTGGTTCGAGCGGGCTCAACAATCAGGCAACCTACGTCGATTATTAACGAAGCAAACAGCATGGTATATAAAAGCGCACCAGTTGCTTCTCCACTTGGGCTTGACACCGCGCCAGCGACGATGCGCACACACAAGTTCGTTTTCCAGGCTGCATCACATGGGCATTTTGCGGTGGCTTTCTTGGTTCCTGCCAGCTCACATTAGAGGTTTCAATCCCGCCATGCCCTGCCTTGGATCCTCTGCCACTGCACCTGGATTGAGCGGGCTCATCAATATGACAACCTACCTCGAGTATGACCGAAGCAAACAGCATGGCATAGAAACGCGCACAAGGGGCTTCGCCATTTGGGCATGACACCGCGCCATCGACGATGCGCTCACACCCGTTCGTTTTCCAGGCCGCATCACATGGGCCGTTTGATGTGGGTTTCTTGGTTCCTGCCAGCTCACAACAGAGGTTTCAATCCCGCCAAGCCCTGCCTAGGTCCTCTGCCGCTTCATCTGGTTTGAGCGGGCTCATCAATCTGGCAACATACCTCGACTATGACCGAAGCAAACAGCATGGCATGGAAACGCGCACCAGGTGCTTCGCCATTTGAGCATGACACCGCGCCAGAGACGATGCGCTCACACCCGTTCGTTTTGCGGGCTCCATCACAGTCGTTTGCAGTGGGTTTCTTGGTTCCTGCCAGCTCACATCACAGGTTTCAATCCCGCCATGCCCTGCCTTGGATCCTCTGCCGCTGCATCTAGTTCGAGCCGGCTCATCACTCTGGCAAGCTACCTCGACTATGACCGAAGCAAACAGCATGGCATATAAACGCGCAGCAGGGGCTTCGCCATTTGAGCATGACACCGCGCCAGAGACGATGTGCTCACACCCGTTCGTTTTGCAGGCTCCATCACATAGTCGTTTGCAGCGGGTTTCTTGGTTCCCGCCAGCTCACATCACAGGTTTCAATCCCGCCATGCCCAGCCTCGGATCCTCTGCCATTGCATCTGGTTCCAGCCGGCTCATCACTCTGGCAACCTACCTCGACTATGACCGAAGCAAACAGCATGGCATATAAACGCGCATCAGTTGCTTCTACATTTGGGCATGACATCGCGCCAGTTACGATGCGCTCACACCCGTTCGTTTTCCCGCCTGCACCACATGTGCCGTTTGCGGTGGCTTCTTTGGTTCCTGCCAGGTCACAACAGAGGTTTCAATCCCGCCATGCGCTGCCTTGGATCCTCTGCCACTGCATCTGGTTCGAGCGGGCTCAACAATCAGGCAACCTACGTCGACTATTAACGAAGCAAACAGCATGGCATATAAAAGCGCACCAGTTGCTTCTCCACTTGGGCTTGATACTGCGCCAGCGACGATGCGCACACACCCGTTCGTTTTCCAGGCTGCATCACATGGGCATTTTGCGGTGGCTTTCTTGGCTCCTGCCAGCTCACATTAGAGGTTTCAATCCCGCCATGCCCTGCCTTGGATCCTCTGCCACTGGATCTGGTTTGATCGGGCTCATCAATCTGGCAACCTACCTCGATTATGACCGAAGCAAACAGCATGGCATAGAAACGCGCACCACGGGCTTCGCCATTTGGGCATGACACCGCGCCATCGACGAAGCGCTCACACCCGTTCGTTTCCCAGGCTGCATCACATGGTCCGTTATGCGGTGGGGTTCTTGGTTCCTGCCAGCTCACATCAGACGTTTCATTCCCGCCATGCCCTGCCTTGGATCCTCTGCCGCTGCATCTGGTTCGAGCCGGCTCATCACTGTGGCAAGCTACATCTACTATGACCGATGCAAACCGCATGGCATATAAAAGCGCAGCAGCGGCTTCGCCATTTGAGCATGACACCGCGCCAGAGACGATGCGCTCACACCCGTTCGTTTTCCAGGCTGTATCACATGGTCCGTTATGCGGTGGGGTTCTTGGTTCCTGCCAGCTCACATTAGAGGTTTCAATCCCGCCATGCCCTGCCTTGGATCCTCTGCCACTGCAACTGGTTCGAGCCGGCTCATCAATCTGGCAACCTACCTCGACTATGACCGAAGCAAACAGCATGGCATATAAACGCGCATCAGTTGCTTCTCCATTTGGGCATGACATCGCGCCAGTTACGATGCGCTCACACCCGTTCGTTTTCCAGGCTGCATCACATGGGCATTCTGCGGTGGCTTTTTTGGTTCCTGCCAGCTCACATTAGAGGTTCAATCTCCGCCATGCCCTGCCTTGGATCCTCTGCCACTGCATCTGGTTTGATCGGGCTCATCAATCTGGCAACCTACCTCGATTATGACCGAAGCAAACAGCATGGCATAGAAACGCGCACCACGGGCTTCGCCATTTGGGCATGACACCGCGCCATCGACGAAGCGCTCACACCCGTTCGTTTTCCAGGCTGCATCACATGGTCCGTTATGCGGTGGGGTTCTTGGTTCCTGCCAGCTCACATCAGACGTTTTATTCCCGCCATGTCCTGCCTTGGATCCTCTACCGCTGCATCTGGTTCAAGCCGGCTCATCACTCTGGCAAGCTACCTCGACTATGTCCAATCCAAACCACATGACATAAAAACGCGCAGCAGGGGCTTCGCCATTTGAGCATGACACCGCTCCAGAGACGATGCGCTCACACGTTCGTTTTGCAGGCTGCATAACATAGTCGTTTGCAGTGGGTTTCTTGGTTCCTACCAGCTCACATCACAGGTTTCAATCCCGCCATGCCCTGCCTTGGATCCTCTGCCACTGCATCTGGTTCCAGCCGGCTCATCACTCTGGCAAGCTACCTCGACTATGTCCGATGCTAACCGCATGACATATAAACGCGCCGCAGCGGCTTCGCCATTTGAGCATGACACCGCGCCAGAGACGATGCACTCACACCCGTTCGTTTTGCAGGCTGCATCACATAGGCCGTTTGCGATGGGTTTCTTGGTTCCTGCCAGCTCACAACAGAGGTTTCAATCCCGCCATGCGCTGCCTTGGATCCTCTGCCACTGCATCTGGTTCGAGCGGGCTCAACAATCAGGCAACCTACGTCTACTATTAACGAAGCAAAGAGCATGGCATATAAAAGCGCACCAGTTGCTTCTCCACTTGGGCTTGACACCGCGCCAGCGACGATGCGCACACACCCGTTCGTTTTCCAGGCTGCATCACATGGGCATTTTGCGGTGGCTTTCTTGGTTCCAGCCAGCTCACATTAGAGGTTTCAATCCCGCCATGCCCTGCCTTGGATCCTCTGCCACTGCATCTGGTTCAAGCGGGCTCATCAATCTGGCAACGTACCTCGAGTATGACCGAAACAAACAGCATGGCAATGAAACGCGCACCAGGGGCTTCGCCATTTGGGCATGACACTGCGCCATCGACGATGCGCTCACACCCGTTCGTTTTCCAGGCTGCATCACATGGGCGTTTGCTGTGGGTTTCTTGGTTCCTGCCAGCTCACATCAGAGGTTTCAATATCGCCAAGCCCTGCCTAGGGTCCTCTGCCGCTGCATCTGGTTTGAGCGGGCTCATCAATCTGGCAACCTACCTCGATTATGACCGAAGCAAACAGCATGGCATAGAAACGCGCACCACGGGCTTCGGCATTTGAGCATGACACCGCGCCAGAGACGATGCGCTCACTCGTTCGTTTTGCAGGCTGCATCACATAGTCGTTTGCAGTGGGTTTCTTGGTTCCTACCAGCTCACATCACAGGTTTCAATCCCGCCATGCCCTGCCTTGGATCCTCTGCCACTGCATCTGGTTCCAGCCGGCTCATCACTCTGGCAAGCTACATCAACTATGACCGATACTAACCGCATGGCATATAAACGCGCAGCAGGGGCTTCGCCATTTCAGCATGACACCGCGCCAGGGACGATGCGTTCACACCCGTTCGTTTTCCAGGCTGGATCACATGGTCCGTTATGTGGTGGGGTTCTTGGTTCCTGCCAGCTCACATCAGACGTTTCATTCCCGCCATGCCCTGCCTTGGATCCTCTGCCGCTGCGTCTGGTTCGAGCCGACGCGTCACTCAAGCAAGTTACCTCGACTATGACCGAAGCAAACAGCATGGCATAGAAACGCGCACCAGGGGCTTCGCCATTCGAGAATGACACCGCGCCAGAGACGATGCGCTCACCCCGTTCGTTTTGCAGGCTGCATCACATAGGCCGTTTGCGGTGGTGTTCTTGGTTCCTGCCAGTTCACATCGGAGGTTTCAATCTCGCAATGCCCTGCCTTGGATCCTCTGCCACCGCATGTGGTTCGAGCCGGCACATCACTCTGTCAAGCTACCACGACTATGACCGATAGTAACCGCATGGCATATAAACGCGCAGCAGGGGCTTCGCAATTTCCGCATGATACCACGCCAGAGACGATGCGTTCACACCCGTTCGTTTTCCAGGCTGCATCACATGGGCATTTTGCGGTGACTTCTTTGGTTCCTGCCAGCTCACAACAGAGGTTTCCATCCCGCCATGTGCTGCCTTGGATCCTCTGCCACTGCATCTGGTTCGAGCGGGCTCAACAATCAGGCAACCTACGTCGACTATTAACGAAGCAAACAGCATGGTATATAAAAGCGCACCAGTTGCTTCTCCACTTGGGCTTGACACCGCGCCAGCGACGATGCGCACACACAAGTTCGTTTTCCAGGCTGCATCACATGGGCATTTTGCGGTGGCTTTCTTGGTTCCTGCCAGCTCACATTAGAGGTTTCAATCCCGCCATGCCCTGCCTTGGATCCTCTGCCACTGCACCTGGTTTGGCGGCCTCATCAATCTGACAACCTACCTCGATTATGACCGAAGCAAACAGCATGGCATAGAAACGCGCACCAGGGGCTTCGCCATTTGAGCATGACATCGCGCCAGAGACGATGCGCTCACACCCGTTCGTTTTCCAGGCTGCATCACATAGGCCGTTTGCGGTGGGTTTCTTGGTTCCTGCCAGTTCACATCAGAGGTTTCAATCTCGCAATGCCCTGCCTTGGATCCTCTGGCACTGCAATTAGTTCGAGCCGGCTCATCAATCTGGCAACCTACCTCGACTATGCCCGATGCAAACAGCATGGCATATAAACGCGCATCAGTTGCTTCTCCATTTGGGCATGACATCGCGCCAGTTACGATGCGCTCACACCCGTTCGTTTTCCAACCTGCACCACATGGGTCGTTTGCGGTGACTTCTTTGGTTCCTGCCAGCTCACAACAGAGGTTTCAATCCCGCCATGCGCTGCCTTGGATCCTCTGGTACTGCATCTGGTTCGAGCGGGCTCAACAATCAGGCAACCTACGTCGATTATTAACGAAGCAAACAGCATGGTATATAAAAGCGCACCAGTTGCTTCTCCACTTGGGCTTGACACCGCGCCAGCGACGATGCGCACACACAAGTTCGTTTTCCAGGCTGCATCACATGGGCATTTTGCGGTGGCTTTCTTGGTTCCTGCCAGCTCACATTAGAGGTTTCAATCCCGCCATGCCCTGCCTTGGATCCTCTGCCACTGCACCTGGATTGAGCGGGCTCATCAATCTGACAACCTACCTCGAGTATGACCGAAGCAAACAGCATGGCATAGAAACGCGCACAAGGGGCTTCGCCATTTGGGCATGACACCGCGCCATCGACGATGCGCTCACACCCGTTCGTTTTCCAGGCCGCATCACATGGGCCGTTTGATGTGGGTTTCTTGGTTCCTGCCAGCTCACAACAGAGGTTTCAATCCCGCCAAGCCCTGCCTAGGTCCTCTGCCGCTTCATCTGGTTTGAGCGGGCTCATCAATCTGGCAACATACCTCGACTATGACCGAAGCAAGCAGCATGGCATGGAAACGCGCACCAGGTGCTTCGCCATTTGAGCATGACACCGCGCCAGAGACGATGCGCTCACACCCGTTCGTTTTGCGGGCTCCATCACAGTCGTTTGCAGTGGGTTTCTTGGTTCCTGCCAGCTCACATCACAGGTTTCAATCCCGCCATGCCCTGCCTTGGATCCTCTGCCGCTGCATCTAGTTCGAGCCGGCTCATCACTCTGGCAAGCTACCTCGACTATGACCGAAGCAAACAGCATGGCATATAAACGCGCAGCAGGGGCTTCGCCATTTGAGCATGACACCGCGCCAGAGACGATGTGCTCACACCCGTTCGTTTTGCAGGCTCCATCACATAGTCGTTTGCAGCGGGTTTCTTGGTTCCCGCCAGCTCACATCACAGGTTTCAATCCCGCCATGCCCTGCCTCGGATCCTCTGCCACTGCATCTGGTTCGAGCGGGCTCAACAATCAGGCAACCTACGTCGACTATTAACGAAGCAAACAGCATGGCATATAAAAGCGCACCAGTTGCTTCTCCACTTGGGCTTGATACTGCGCCAGCGACGATGCGCACACACCCGTTCGTTTTCCAGGCTGCATCACATGGGCATTTTGCGGTGGCTTTCTTGGCTCCTGCCAGCTCACATTAGAGGTTTCAATCCCGCCATGCCCTGCCTTGGATCCTCTGCCACTGGATCTGGTTTGATCGGGCTCATCAATCTGGCAACCTACCTCGATTATGACCGAAGCAAACAGCATGGCATAGAAACGCGCACCACGGGCTTCGCCATTTGGGCATGACACCGCGCCATCGACGAAGCGCTCACACCCGTTCGTTTCCCAGGCTGCATCACATGGTCCGTTATGCGGTGGGGTTCTTGGTTCCTGCCAGCTCACATCAGACGTTTCATTCCCGCCATGCCCTGCCTTGGATCCTCTGCCGCTGCATCTGGTTCGAGCCGGCTCATCACTCTGGCAAGCTACCTCGACTATGTCCATTGCAAACCGCATGACATAAAAACGCGCAGAAGGGGCTTCGTCATTTGAGCATGACACCGCGCCAGAGACGATGCGCTCACACCCGTTCGTTTTGCAGGCTGCATCACATAGTCGTTTGCAGTGGGTTTCTTGGTTCCTGCCAGCTCACATCACAGGTTTCAATCCCGCCATGCCCTGCCTTGGATCCTCTGCCACTGCATCTGGTTCCAGCCGGCTCATCACTGTGGCAAGCTACATCTACTATGACCGATGCAAACCGCATGGCATATAAAAGCGCAGCAGCGGCTTCGCCATTTGAGCATGACACCGCGCCAGAGACCATGCGCTCACACCCGTTCGTTTTCCAGGCTGTATCACATGGTCCGTTATGCGGTGGGGTTCTTGGTTCCTGCCAGCTCACATTAGAGGTTTCAATCCCGCCATGCCCTGCCTTGGATCCTCTGCCACTGCAACTGGTTCGAGCCGGCTCATCAATCTGGCAACCTACCTCGACTATGACCGAAGCAAACAGCATGGCATATAAACGCGCATCAGTTGCTTCTCCATTTGGGCATGACATCGCGCCAGTTACGATGCGCTCACACCCGTTCGTTTTCCAGGCTGCATCACATGGGCATTCTGCGGTGGCTTTTTTGGTTCCTGCCAGCTCACATTAGAGGTTCAATCTCCGCCATGCCCTGCCTTGGATCCTCTGCCACTGCATCTGGTTTGATCGGGCTCATCAATCTGGCAACCTACCTCGATTATGACCGAAGCAAACAGCATGGCATAGAAACGCGCACCACGGGCTTCGCCATTTGGGCATGACACCGCGCCATCGACGAAGCGCTCACACCCGTTCGTTTTCCAGGCTGCATCACATGGTCCGTTATGCGGTGGGGTTCTTGGTTCCTGCCAGCTCACATCAGACGTTTTATTCCCGCCATGTCCTGCCTTGGATCCTCTACCGCTGCATCTGGTTCAAGCCGGCTCATCACTCTAGCAAGCTACCTCGACTATGTCCAATCCAAACCACATGACATAAAAACGCGCAGCAGGGGCTTCGCCATTTGAGCATGACACCGCTCCAGAGACGATGCGCTCACACGTTCGTTTTGCAGGCTGCATAACATAGTCGTTTGCAGTGGGGTTCTTGGTTCCTACCAGCTCACATCACAGGTTTTAATCCCGCCATGCCCTGCCTTGGATCCTCTGCCACTGCATCTGGTTCCAGCCGGCTCATCACTCTGGCAAGCTACCTCGACTATGTCCGATGCTAACCGCATGACATATAAACGCGCCGCAGCGGCTTCGCCATTTGAGCATGACACCGCGCCAGAGACGATGCACTCACACCCGTTCGTTTTGCAGGCTGCATCACATAGGCCGTTTGCGATGGGTTTCTTGGTTCCTGCCAGCTCACAACAGAGGTTTCAATCCCGCCATGCGCTGCCTTGGATCCCCTGCCACTGCATCTGGTTCGAGCGGGCTCAACAATCAGGCAACCTACGTCTACTATTAACGAAGCAAAGAGCATGGCATATAAAAGCGCACCAGTTGCTTCTCCACTTGGGCTTGACACCGCGCCAGCGACGATGCGCACACACCCGTTCGTTTTCCAGGCTGCATCACATGGGCATTTTGCGGTGGCTTTCTTGGTTCCAGCCAGCTCACATTAGAGGTTTCAATCCCGCCATGCCCTGCCTTGGATCCTCTGCCACTGCATCTGGTTCAAGCGGGCTCATCAATCTGGCAACGTACCTCGAGTATGACCGAAACAAACAGCATGGCAATGAAACGCGCACCAGGGGCTTCGCCATTTGGGCATGACACTGCGCCATCGACGATGCGCTCACACCCGTTCGTTTTCCAGGCTGCATCACATGGGCGTTTGCTGTGGGTTTCTTGGTTCCTGCCAGCTCACATCAGAGGTTTCAATATCGCCAAGCCCTGCCTAGGGTCCTCTGCCGCTGCATCTGGTTTGAGCGGGCTCATCAATCTGGCAACCAACCTCGACTATGACCGAAGCAAACAGCATGGCATAGAAACGCGCACCAGGGGCTTCGCCATTTGGGCATGACACCGCGCCATCGACGATGCGCTCACACCCGTTCGTTTTCCAGGCTGCATCACATGGGCCGTTTGTGGTGGGTTTCTTGGTCCCTGCCAGCTTACATCAGAGGATTCAATCCCGCCATGCCCTGCCCTGGATCCTCTGCCGCTGCATCTGCTTCGAGCCGGCTCTTCAATCTAGCAACCTACCTCGACTATGACTGAAGCAAACAGCATGGCATTTAAAAGCGCACCAGGGGCTTCGCCATTTGGGCATGACACTGCGCCATCGACGATGCGCTCACACCCGTTCGTTTTCCAGGCTGCATCACATGGCCGTTTGCTGTGGGTTTCTTGGTTCCTGCCAGCTCACATCAGAGGTTTCAATCCCGCCAAGCCCTGCCTAGGGTCCTCTGCCGCTGCATCTGGTTTGAGCGGGCTCATCAATTTGGCAACCAACCTCGACTATGACCGAAGCAAACAGCATGGCATAGAAACGCGCACCAGGGGCTTCGCCATTTCGGCATGACACCGTGCCATCGACAATGCGCTCACACCCGTTCGTTTTCCAGGGTGCATCACATGGGCCGTTTGTGGTGGGTTTCTTGGTCCCTGCCAGCTTACATCAGAGGATTCAATCCCGCCATGCCCTGCCCTGGATCCTCTGCCGCTGCATCTGGTTCGAGCCGGCTCATCACTCTGACAAGCTACCTCCACTATGTCCGATGCAAACCGCATGACATATAAACGCGCAGCAGCGGCTTCGCCATTTGAGCATGACACCGCGCCAGAGACGATGCGCTCACACCCTTTCGTTTTGCAGGCTGCATCACATAGGGCGTTTGCGGCGGGTTTCTTGATTCCTGCCAGTTCACATCAGAGGTTTCAATCTCGCCATGCCCTGCCTTGGATCCTCTGCCGCTGCATCTGGTTTGAGCTGGCTCATCAATCTGGCAACCTACCTCGACAATGACCGAAGCAAACAGCATGGCATAGAAACGCGCACCAGGGGCTTCGCCATTTAGGCATGACACCGCGCCATCGACGATGCGCTCACACCCGTTCGTTTTCCAGGCTGCATCACATGGGCCGTTTGTGGTGGGTTTCTTGGTCCCTGCCAGCTTACATCAGAGGATTCAATCCCGCCATGCCCTGCCCTGGATCCTCTGCCACTGCATCTGCTTCGAGCAGGCTCTTCAATCAGGCAACCTACCTCGACTATGACCGAAACAAACAGCATGGCAATGAAACGCGCAAAAGGGGCTTCGCCATTTGGGCATGACACTGCGCCATCGACGATGCGCTCACACCCGTTCGTTTTCCAGGCTGCATCACATGGGCGTTTGCTGTGGGTTTCTTGGTTCCTGCCAGCTCACATCAGAGGTTTCAATATCGCCAAGCCCTGCCTAGGGTCCTCTGCCGCTGCATCTGGTTTGAGCGGGCTCATCAATCTGGCAACCAACCTCGACTATGACCGAAGCAAACAGCATGGCATAGAAACGCGCACCAGGGGCTTCGCCATTTGGGCATGAAACCGCGCCATCGACGATGCGCTCACACCCGTTCGTTTTCCGGGCTGCATCACATGGGCCGTTTGTGGTGGGTTTCTTGGTCCCTGCCAGCTTACATCAGAGGATTCAATCCCGCCATGCCCTGCCCTGGATCCTCTGCCGCTGCATCTGCTTCGAGCAGGCTCTTCAATCAGGCAACCTACCTCGACTATGACCGAAGCAAACAGCATGGCATATAAAGGCGCACCAGGGGCTTCGCCATTTGGGCATGACACCCCGCCAGCGACGATGCGCTCACACCCGTTCGTTTCCCAGGCTGCATCACATGGGCCGTTTTCGGTGGGGTTTTTGGTTCCTGCAAGCTCACATCAGACGTTTCATTCCCGCCATGCCCTGCCTTGGATCCTCTGCCGCTGCATCTGGTTCGAGCCGGCTCATCACTCTGACACGCTACCTCCACTATGTGCGATGCAAACCGCATGACATATAAACGCGCAGCAGCGGCTTCGCCATTTGAGCATGACACCGCGCCAGAGCCGATGCGCTCACACGCTTTCATTTTGCAGGCTGCATCACATAGGCCGTTTGCGGTGGGTTTCTTGGTTCCTGCCAGTTCACATCAGAGGTTTCAATCTCGCCATGCCCTGCCTTGGATCCTCTGCCGCTGCATCTGGTTTGAGAGGGCTCATCAATCTGGCAACCTATCTCGACAATGACCGAAGCAAACAGCATGGCATAGAAACGCGCACCAGGGGCTTCGCCATTTGGGCATGACACTGCGCCATCGACGATGCGCTCACACCCGTTCGTTTTCCAGGCTGCATCACATGGGCGTTTGCTGTGGATTTTTTGGTTCCTGCCAGCTTACATCAGAGGATTCAATCCCGCCATGCCCTGCCCTGGATACTCTGCCGCTGCATCTGCTTCGTGCCGGCTCTTCAATCTGGCAACCTACCTCGAGTATGACCGAAACAAACAGCATGGCAATGAAACGCGCACAAGGGGCTTCGCCATTTGGGCATGACACCGCGCCATCGACGATGCGCTCACACCCGTTCGTTTTCCAGGCTGCATCACATGGGCCGTTTGTGGTGGGTTTCTTGGTCCCTGCCAGCTTACATCAGAGGATTCAATCCCGCCATGCCCTGCCCTGGATCCTCTGCCGCTGCATCTGCTTCGAGCAGGCTCTTCAATCAGGCAACCTACCTCGACTATGACCGAAGCAAACAGCATGGCATATAAAGGCGCACCAGGGGCTTCGCCATTTGGGCATGACACCCCGCCAGCGACGATGCGCTCACACCCGTTCGTTTTCCAGGCTGCATCACATGGGCCGTTTGTGGTGGGTTTCTTGGTCCCTGCCAGCTTACATCAGAGGATTCATTCCCGCCATACCCTGCCTTGGATCCTCTGCCGCTGCATCTGGTTCGAGCCGGCTCATCACTCTGACAAGCTACCTCCACTATGTCCGATGCAAACCGCATGACATATAAACGCGCAGCAGCGGCTTCGCCATTTGAGCATGACACCGCGCCATAGACGATGCGCTCACATACTTTCGTTTTGCAGGCTGCATCACATAGGCCGCTTGCGGTGGGTTTCTTGGTTCCTGCCAGTTCACATCAGAGGTTTCAATCTCGCCATGCCCTGCCTTGGATCCTCTGCCGCTGCATCTGGTTTGAGCGGGCTCATCAATCTGGCAACCTACCTCGACAATGACCGAAGCAAACAGCATGGCATAGAAACGCGCACCAGGGGCTTCGCCATTTGGGCATGACACCGCGCCATCGACGATGCGCTCGCACCCGTTAGTTTTCCAGGCTGCATCTCATGGCCCGTTTGCGGTGGGTTTCTTGGTTCCTGCCAGCTTACATCAGAGGATTCAATCCCGCCAAGCCCTGCCCTGGATCCTCTGCCGCTGCATCTGCTTCGTGCCGGCTCTTCAATCTGGCAACCTACCTCGAGTATGACCGAAACAAACAGCATGGCAATGAAACGCGCACCAGGGGCTTCGCCATTTGGGCATGACACTGCGCCATCGACGATGCGCTCACACCCGTTCGTTTTCCAGGCTGCATCACATGGGCGTTTGCTGTGGGTTTCTTGGTTCCTGCCAGCTCACATCAGAGGTTTCAATCCCGCCTAGCCCTGCCTACGGTCCTCTGCCGCTGCATCTGGTTTGAGCGGGCTCATCAATCTGGCAACCAACCTCGACTATGACCGAAGCAAACACCATGGCATAGAAACGCGCACAAGGGGCTTCGCCATTTGGGCATGACACCGCGCCATCGACGATGCGCTCACACCCGTTCGTTTTCCAGGCTGCATCACATGGGCAGTTTGTTCTGGGTTTCTTGGTCCCTGCCAGCTTACATCAGAGGATTCAATCCCGCCATGCCCTGCCCTGGATCCTCTGCCGCTGCATCTGCTTCGAGCAGGCTCTTCAATCAGGCAACCTACCTCGACTATGACCGAAGCAAACAGCATGGCATATAAAGGCGCACAGGGGCTTCGCCATTTGGGCATGACACCCCGCCAGCGACGATGCGCTCACACCCGTTCGTTTCCCAGGCTGCATCACATGGGTCGTTTTCGGTGGGGTTTTTGGTTCCTGCAAGCTCACATCAGACGTTTCATTCCCGCCATGCCCTGCCTTGGATCCTCTGCCGCTGCATCTGGTTCGAGCCGGCTCATCACTCTGACAAGCTACCTCCACTATGTCCGATGCAAACCGCATGACATATAAACGCGCAGCAGCGGCTTCGCCATTTGAGCATGACACCGCGCCAGAGACGATGCGCTCACACCCTTTCGTTTTGCAGGCTGCATCACATAGGCCGTTTGCGGTGGGTTTCTTGGTTCCTGCCAGTTCACATCAGAGGTTTCAATCTCGCCATGCCCTGCCTTGGATCCTCTGCCGCTGCATCTGGTTTGAGCGGGCTCATCAATCTGGCAACCTACCTCGACAATGACCGAAGCAAACAGCATGGCATAGAAACGCGCACCAGGGGCTTCGCCATTTGGGCATGACACTGCGCCATCGACGATGCGCTTACACCCGTTCGTTTTCCAGGCTGCATCACATGGGCGTTTGCTGTGGGTTTCTTGGTTCCTGCCAGCTCACATCAGAGGTTTCAATCCCGCCAAGCCCTGCCTAGGGTCCTCTGCCGCTGCATCTGGTTTGAGCGGGCTCATCAATCTGGCAACCAACCTCGACTATGACCGATGCAAACCGCATGACATATAAACGCGCAGCAGGGGCTTCGCCATTTGAGCATGACACCGCGCCAGAGACGATGCGCTCACACCCGTTCGTTTTGCAGGCTGCATCACATTGTCGTTTGCAGTGGGTTTCTTTGTTCCTGCCAGCTCACATCACAGGTTTCAATCCCGCCATGCGCTGCCTTGGATCCTCTGCCACTGCATCTGGTTCGAGCGGGCTCAACAATCAGGCAACCTACGTCGACTATTAACGAAGCAAACAGCATGGCATATAAAAGCGCACCACGGGCTTCCCCCTTTGGGCATGACACCGCGCGATCGACGAAGCGCTCACACCCGTTCGTTTTCCAGGCTGCATCACATGGTCCGTTATGCGGTGGGGTTCTTGGTTCCTGCCAGCTCACATCAGACGTTTCATTCCCGCCATGCCCTGCCTTGGATCCTCTGCCGCTGCATCTGGTTCGAGCCGGCTCATCACTCTGGCAAGCTACCTCGACTATGTGCAATGCAAACCGCATGACATAAAAACGCGCAGCAGGGGCTTCGCCATTTGAGCACGACACCGCGCCAGAGACGATGCGCTCACCCCCGTTCGTTTTCCAGGCTGCATCACAAGGGCGTTTGCTGTGGGTTTCTTGATTCCTGCCAGCTCACATCACAGGTTTCAATCCCGCCGTGCCCTGCCTTGGATCCTCTGCCACTGCATCTGGTTCCAGCCGGCTCAACAATCAGGCCACCAACGTCGACTATTAACGAAGCAAGCAGCATGGCATATAAAAGCGCACCAGTTGCTTCTCCACTTGGGCTTGACACCGCGCTAGCGACGATGCGCACACACCCATTCGTTTTCCAGGCTGCATCACATGGGCATTTTGCGGTGGCTGTCTTGGTTCCTGCCAGCTCACATCAGATGTTTCAATCCCGCCAAGCCCTGCCTAGGGTCCTCTACCGCTGCATCTGTTTTGAGCGGGCTCATCAATCTGGCAACCAACCTCGACTATGACCGAAGCAAACAGCATGGCATAGAAACGCTCACCAGGGGCTTCGCCATTTGGGCGTGACAGCGCGCCATCGACGATGCGCTCACACCCGTTCGTTTTCCAGGCTGCATCACATGGGCCGTTTGTGGTGGGTTTCTTGGTCCCTGCCAGCTTACATCAGAGGATTCAATCCCGCCATGCCCTACCCTGGATCCTCTGCCTCTGCATCTGCTTCGAGCCGGCTCTTCAATCAGGCAACCTACCTCGACTATGACCGAGGCAAACAGCATGGCATATAAAGGCGCACCAGGGGCTGCGCCATTTGGGCATGACACCCCGCCAGCGACGATGCGCTCACACCCGTTCGTTTCCCAGGCTGCATCACATGGGCCGTTTTCGGTGGGGTTTTTGGTTCCTGCAAGCTCACATCAGAAGTTTCATTCCCGCCATGCCCTGCCTTGGATCCACTGCGGCTGCATCTGGTTCGAGCCGGCTCATCACTCTGACAAGCTACCTCCACTATGTCCGATGCAAACCGCATGACATATAAACGCGCAGCAGCGGCTTCGCAATTTGAGCAAGACACCGCGCCAGAGACGATGCGCTCACACCCTTTCGTTTTGCAGGCTGCATCACATAGGCCTTTTGCGGTGGGTTTCTTGGTTCCTGCCAGTTCACATCACAGGATTCATTCCCGCCATGCCCTGCCTTGGATCCTCTGCCGCTGCATCTGGTTCCAGCCGGCTCATCACTCTGGCAAGCTACATCGACTATGACCGATGCAAACCGCATGGCATATAAACGCGCAGCAGCGGCTTCGCCATTTCAGCATGACACCGCGCCAGAGCATGACACCGCGCCAGAGACGATGCGCTCACACCCGTTCGTTTTGCAGGCTGCATCACATAGGCCGTTTGCGGTGGGTTTCTTGGTTCCTACCAGTTCACATCAGAGGTTTCAATCTCGCCATGCCCTGCCTTGGATCCTCTGCCACTGCAACTGGTTCCAGCCGGCTCATCAATCTGGCAACCTACCTCGACTATGACCGAAGCAAACAGCATGGCATATAAACGCGCATCAGTTGCTTCTCCATTTGGGCATGACATCGCGCCAGCGACGATGCGCACACACCCGTTCGTTTTCCAGGCTGCATCACATGGGTATTTTGCGGTGGCTTTCTTGGTTCCTGCCAGCTCACATTACAGGTTTCAATCCCGCCATGCCCTGCCTTGGATCCTCTGCCACTGCATCTGGTTCGAGCGGGCTCATCAATCCGGCAACCTACCTCGAGTATGACCGAAGCAAACAGCATGGCACAGAAACGCTCACCAGGGGCTTCGCCATTTGGGCATGACACCGCGCCATCGACGATGCGCACACACCCGTTCGTTTTCCAGGCTGCATCACATGGGCCGTTTGCGGTGGGTTTCTTGGTCCCTGCCAGCTTACATCAGAGGATTCAATCCCGCCATGCCCTGCCCTGGATCCTCTGCCGCTGCATCTGCTTCGAGCCGGCTCTTCAATCAGGCAACCTACCTCGACTATGACCGAAGCAAATAGCATGGCATATAAAGGCGCACCAGGGGCTTCGCCATTTGGGCATGACACCCCGCCAGCGACGATGCGCTCACACCCGTTCGTTTCCCACGCTGCATCACATGGGCCGTTTTCGGTGGGTTTTTGGTCCCTGCAAGCTCACATCAGACGTTTCATTCCCGCCATGCCCTGCCTTGGATCCTCTGCCGCTGCAACTGGTTCGAGCCGGCTTATCACTCTGGCAAGCTACCTCGACTATGACCGATGAAAACCGCATGACAAAGAAACGCGCAGCAGGGGCTTAGCCACTTGAGCATTACACCCAGCCAGAGACGATGCGCTCACACCCTTTCGTTTTGCAGGCTGCATCACATAGGCCGTTTGCGGTGGGGTCTTGGTTCCTGCCAGTTCATATCAGAGGTTTCAATCTCGCCATGCCCTGGCTTGGATCCTCTGCCACTGCATCTGGTTTGAGCGGGCTCATCAATCTGGCAACCTACCTCGACTATGACCGAAGCAAACAGCATGGCATATAAAGGCGCACCAGGGGCTTCGCCATTTGGGCATGACACCCCGCCAGCGACGATGCGCTCACACCCGTTCGTTTTCCAGGCTGCATCACATGGTCCGTTATGCGGTGGGGTTCTTATTTCCTGCCAGCTGACATCACAGGATTCATTCCCGCCATGCCCTGCTTTGGATCCTCTGCCGCTGCATCTGGTTCCAGCCGGCTCATCACTCTGGCAAGCTACATCGACTATGACCGATGCAAACCGCATGGCATATAAACGCGCAGCAGCGGCTTCGCCATTTGAGCATGACACCGCGCCAGAGACGACGCGCTCACACCCGTTCGTTTTGCAGTTTGCACCACATGGGCCGTTTGCGGTGGCTTCTTTGGTTCCTGCCAGCTCACAACAGATGTTTCAATCCCGCCATGCGCTGCCTTGGATCCTCTGCCACTGCATCTGGTTCGAGCGGGCTCAACAATCAGGCAACCTACGTCGACTATTAACGAAACAAACAGCATGGCATATACAAGCGCACCAGTTGCTTCTCCACTTGGGCTTGACACCGCGCCAGTGACGATGCGCACTCACCCGTTCGTTTTCCAGGCTGCATCACATGGGCATTTTGCGGAGGCTTTCTTGGTTCCTGCCAGCTCACATTTGAAGTTTCAATCCCGCCATGCCCTGCCTTGGAACCTCTGCCACTGCATCTGGTTTGAGCGGGCTCATCACTCTGGCAACCTACCTCTACTATGTCCGAATGCAAACCGCATGGCATAGAAACGCGCAGCTAGGGGCTTCGGCCATTTGGGCATGACACCGCGCCATCGACGAAGCGCTCACACCCGTTCGTTTTCCAGGCTGCATCACATGGTCCGTTATGCGGTGGGGTTCCTTTTTTGTGCCAGCTCACTTCAGACGTTTCATTCCCGCCATGCCCTGCCTTGGATCCTCTGCCGCTGCATCTGGTTCCAGCCGGCTCATCACTCTGGCAAGCTACATCGACTATGACCGATGCAAACCGCATGGCATATAAACGCGCAGCAGCGGCTTCGCGATTTGAGCATGACATTGCGCCAGAGACGATGCGCTCACACCCGTTCGTTTTGCAGGCTGCATCACCTAGGCTGTTTGCGATGGGTTTCTTGGTTCCTGCCAGCTCACAACAGAGGTTTCAATCCCGCCATGCGCTGCCTTGGATCCCCTGCCACTGCATCCGGTTCGAGCGGGCTCAACAATCAGGCAACCAACGTCGACTATTAACGAAGCAAACAGCATGGCATATAAATGCGCACCAGTTGCTTCTCCACTTGGGCTTGACACCGCGCCAGCGACGATGCGCACGCACCCGTTCGTTTTCAAGGCTGCATCACATGGGCATTTTGCGGTGGCTTTCTTGGTTCCTGCCAGCTCACATTAGAGGTTTCAATCCCGCCATGCCCTGCCTTGGATCCTCTGCCGCTGCATCTGGTTCGAGCCGGCTCATCACTCTGGCAAGCTACCTCGACTATGTCCAATGCAAACCGCATGACATAAAAATGCGCAGCAGGGGCTTGGCCATTTGAGCATGACACCGCGCCATCGACGAAGCGCTCACACCCGTTCGTTTTCCAGGCTGCATCACATGGTCCGTTATGCGGTGGGGTTCCTTTTTTGTGCCAGCTCACTTCAGACGTTTCATTCCCGCCATGCCCTGCCTTGGATCCTCTGCCGCTGCATCTGGTTCCAGCCGGCTCATCACTCTGGCAAGCTACATCGACTATGACCGATGCAAACCGCATGGCATATAAACGCGCAGCAGCGGCTTCGCGATTTGAGCATGACATTGCGCCAGAGACGATGCGCTCACACCCGTTCGTTTTGCAGGCTGCATCACCTAGGCTGTTTGCGATGGGTTTCTTGGTTCCTGCCAGCTCACAACAGAGGTTTCAATCCCGCCATGCGCTGCCTTGGATCCCCTGCCACTGCATCCGGTTCGAGCGGGCTCAGCAATCAGGCAACCAACGTCGACTATTAACGAAGCAAACAGCATGGCATATAAATGCGCACCAGTTGCTTCTCCACTTGGGCTTGACACCGCGCCAGCGACGATGCGCACGCACCCGTTCGTTTTCAAGGCTGCATCACATGGGCATTTTGCGGTGGCTTTCTTGGTTCCTGCCAGCTCACATTAGAGGTTTCAATCCCGCCATGCCCTGCCTTGGATCCTCTGCCGCTGCATCTGGTTCGAGCCGGCTCATCACTCTGGCAAGCTACCTCGACTATGTCCAATGCAAACCGCATGACATAAAAATGCGCAGCAGGGGCTTGGCCATTTGAGCATGACACCGCGCCACAGACGATGCGCTCACACCCGTTCGTTTTGCAGGCTGCATCACATAGTCGTTTGCAGTGGGTTTCTTGGTTCCTGCCAGCTCACATCACAGGTTTCAATCCCACTATGCCCTGCCTTGGATCCTCTGCCACTGCATCTGGTTCCAGCCGGCTCATCATTCTGGCAAGCTACATCGACTATGAACGATGCAAACCGCATGGCATATAAACGCGCAGCAGCGGCTTCGCGATTTGAGCATTACTCCGCGCCAGAGACGGTGCGTCCTCACCCGTTCGTTTTGCAGGCTGCATCACCTAGGCCGTTTGCGATGGGTTTCTTGGTTCCTGCTAGCTCACAACAGAGGTTTCAATCCCGCCATGCGCTGCCTTGGATCCCCTGCCACTGAATCTGGTTCGAGCGGGCTCAACAATCAGGCAACCAACGTCGACTATTAACGAAGCAAACAGCATGGCATATGAATGCGCACCAGTTGCTTCTCCACTTGGGCTTGACACCGCGCCAGCGACGATGCGCACACACCCGTTCGTTTTCCAGGCTGCATCACATGGGTATTTTGCGGTGGCTTTCTTGGTTCCTGCCAGCACACATTACAGGTTTCAATCCCGCCATGCCCTGCCTTGGATCCTCTGCCACTGCATCTGGTTCGAGCGGGCTCATCAATCTGGCAACCTACCTCGAGTATGACCGAAGCAAACAGCATGGCACAGAAACGCTCACCAGGGGCTTCGCCATTTGGGCATGACACCGCGCCATCGACGATGCGCACACACCCGTTCGTTTTCCAGGCTGCATCACATGGGCCGTTTGCGGTGGGTTTCTTGGTCCCTGCTAGCTTACATCAGAGGATTCAATCCCGCCATGCCCTGCCCTGGATCCTCTGCCGCTGCATCTGCTTCGAGCCGACTCTTCAATCAGGCAACCTACCTCGACTATGACCGAAGCAAACAGCATGGCATATAAAGGCGCACCAGGGGCTTCGCCATTTGGGCATGTCACCCCGCCAGCGACGATGCGCTCACACCCGTTCGTTTCCCACGCTGCATCACATGGGCCGTTTTCGGTGGGGTTTTTGGTTCCTGCAAGCTCACATCAGACGTTTAATTCCCACCATGCCCTGCCTTGGATCCTCTGCCGCTGAAACTGGTTCGAGCCGGCTTATCACTCTGGCAAGCTACCTCGACTATGACCGATGCAAACCGCATGACATAGAAACGCGCAGCAGGGGCTTAGCCATTTGAGCATTACACCCAGCCAGAGACGATGCGCTCACGAACGTTCGTTTTGCAGGCTGCATCACATAGGATGTTGGTGGTGGGTTTCTTGTTTCCTGCCAGCTCACACCAGAGGTTTCAATCCCGCCATGCCCTGACTTGGATCCTCTGCCACTGCATCTGGTTCGAGCCGGCTCTTCAATCAGGCAACCTACCTCGACTATGACCGAAGCAAACAGCATGGCATATAAAGGCGCACCAGGGGCTTCACCATTTGGTCATGACACCCCGCCAGCGACGATGCGCTCACACCCGTTCGTTTCCCAGGCTGCATCACATGGGCCGTTTTCGGTGGGGTTTTTGGTTCCTGCAAGCTCACATCATACGTTTCATTCCCGCCATGCCCTGCCTTGGATCCTCTGCCGCTGCATCTGGTTCGAGCCGGCTCATCGCTCTGACAAGCTACCTCCACTATGTCCGATGCAAACCGCATGACATATAAACGCGCAGCAGCGGCTGCGCCGTTTGAGCAAGACACCGCGCCAGAGACGATGCGCTCACACCCTTTCGTTTTGCAGGCTGCATCACATAGGCCGTTTGCGGTGGGTTTCTTGTTCCTGCCAGCTCACACCAGAGGTTTCAATCCCGCCATGCCCTGCCTTGGATCCTCTGCCACTGCATCTGGTTTGAGCGGGCTCATCAATCTGTTAACCTACCTCGACTATGACCGAAGCAAACAGCCTAGCATATAAAGGCGCACCAGGGGCTTCGCCATTTGGGCATGACACCCCGCCAGCGACGATGCGCTCACACCCGTTCATTTTCCAGGCTGCATCACATGGTCCGTTATGCGGTGGGGTTCTTGGTTCCTGCCAGCTCACATCAGACGTTTCATTCCCGCCATGCCCTGCCTTGGATCCTCTGCCGCTGCATCTGGTTCGAGCCGGATCATCACTCTGGCAAGCTACCTGGACTATGTCCGATGCAAACCGCATGACATATAAACGCGCAGCAGGGGCTTCGCCATTTGAGCATGACACCGCGCCAGAGACGATGCGCTCACACCCGTTCGTTTTGCAGGCTGAATCACGTAGTAGTTTGCAGCGGGTTTCTTGGTTCCTGCCAGCTCACATCACAGGATTCATTCCCGCCATGCCCTGCCTTGGATCCTCTGCCGCTGCATCTGGTTCCAGCCGGCTCATCACTCTAGCAAGCTACATCGACTATGACCGATGCAAACCGCATGGCATATAAACGCGCAGCAGCGGCTTCGCCATTTGAGCATGACACCGCGCCAGAGACGATGCGCTCACACCCGTTTGTTTTCCAGCCTGCACCACATGGGCCGTTTGCGGTGCTTCTTTGGTTCCTGCCAGCTCACAACAGAGGTTTCAATCCCGCCATGCGCTGCCTTGGATCCTCTGCCACTGCATCTGGTTCGAGCGGGCTACACAATCAGGCAACCTACGTCGACAATTAACGAAACAAACAGCATGGCATATAAAAGCGCACCAGTTGCTTCTTCACTTGGGCTTGACACCGCGCCAGCGACGATGCGCACACACCCGTTCGTTTTCCAGGCTGCATCACATGGGCATTTTGCGGAGGCTTTCTTTGTTCCTGCCAGCTCACATTAGAAGTTTCAATCCCGCCATGCCCTGCCCTGGATCCTCTGCCGCTGCATCTGCTTCGAGCCGGCTCCTAAATCTGGCTACCTACCTCGACTATGACCGATGCAAACAGCATGGCATATAAAGGCGCACCAGGGGCTTCGCCATTTGGGCATGACAACGCGCCAGCGACGATGTGCTCACACCCGTTCGTTTCCCAGGCTGCATCACATCGGCCGTGTTCGGTGGGGTTTTTTGGTACCTGCAAGCTCACATCAGACGTTTCATTCCCGCCATGCCCTGCCTTGGATCCTCTGCCGCTGCAACTGGTTCGAGCCGGCTTATCACTCTGGCAAGCTACCTCGAATATGACCGATGCAAACCGCATGACATATAAACGCGCAGCAGGGGCTTCGCCATTTGAGCATGACACCCCGCCAGAGACGATGCGCTCACACCCGTTCGTTTTGCAGGCTGCATCACATAGTCGTTTGCAGTGGGTTTCTAGGTTCCTGCCAGCTCACATCACAGGATTCAATCCCGCCGTGCCCTGCCTTGGATCATCTGCCACTGCATCTGGTTCCAGCTGGCTCATCACACTGGCAATCTACATCGACTATGACCGATGCAAACCGCATGGCATATAAACGCGCAGCAGCGGCTTCGCCATTTGAGCATGACACCGCGCCAGAGACGATGCGCTCACACCCGTTCGTTTTGCAGGCTGCATCACATAGGCCGTTTGCGATAAGTTTCTTGGTTCCTGCCAGCTCACAACAGAGGTTTCAATTCCGCCATGCGCTGCCTTGGATCCCCTGCCGCTGCATCTGGTTCGAGCGGGCTCAACAATCAGGCAACCAACGTCGACTATTAACGAAACAAACAGCATGGCATATAAAAGCGCACCAGTTGCTTCTCCACTTGGGCTTGACACCGCGCCAGCGACGATGCGCTCACACCCGTTCGTTTTGTAGGCTGAATCACATGGGCCGTTTGCGGTGGGTTTCTTGGTCCCTGCGAGATTAAATCAGAGGATTCAATCCCGCCATGCCCTGCCCTGGATCCTCTGCCGCTGCATCTGCTTCGACCCGGCTCTTCAATCAGGCAAGCTACCTCGACTATGACCGAAGCAAACTGCATGGCATATAAAGGCGCACCAGGGGCTTCGCCATTTGGGCATGACACCCTGCCAGCGACGATGCGCTCACACTCGTTCGTTTCCCAGGCTGCATCACATGGATCGTTTTCGGTGGGGTTTTTGGTTCCTGCAAGCTCACTTCAGACGTTTCATTCCCGCCATGCCCTGCCTTGGATCCTCTGCCGCTGCATCTGGTTCGAGCCGGCTCATCACTTTGGCAAGCTACCTCTACTATGTCCGATGCAAACCGCATGACATATAAACGCGCAGCAGCGGCTTCGCCATTTGAGCATGACACCGCACCAGAGACGATGCGCTCAGACCCTTTCGTTCTGCAGGCTGCATCACATAGGCCGTTTGCGGTGGGTTTCTTGGTTCCTGCCAGCTTACATCAGAGGATTCAATCCCGCTATGCCCTGCCCTGGATCATCTGCCGCTGCATCTGCTTCGTGCCGGCTCTTCAATCTGGCAACCTACCTCGACTATGACCGAAGAAAACAGCATGGCATATAAAGCCGCACCAGGGTCTTCGCCATTTGGGCATGACACCCCGCCAGCGACGATGCGCTCACACCCGTTCGTTCTCCAGGCTGTATCACATGGTCCGTTATGCGGTGGGGTTCTTGGTTCCTGCCAGCTCACATCAGACGTTTCATTCCCGCCATGCCCTGCCTTGGATCCTCTGCCGCTGCATCTGGTTCGAGCCGGCTCATCACTCTGGCAAGCTACCTCGACTATGTCCGATGCAAACCGCATGACATATAAACGCGCAGCAGGGGCTTCGCCATTTGAAAATGACACCGCGCCAGAGACGATGCGCTCACACCCGTTCGTTTTGCAGGCTGCATCACATAGTCGTTTGCAGTGGGTTTCTTGGTTCCTGCCAGCTCACATCACAGGATTCATTCCCGCCATGCCCTGCCTTGGATCCTCTGCCGCTGCATCTGGTTCCAGCCGGCTCATCACTCTGGCAAGCTACATCGACTATGACCGATGCAAACCGCATGGCATATAAACGCGCAGCAGCGGCTTCGCCATTTGAGCATGACTCCGCGCCAGAGACGATGCGCTCACACCCGTTCGTTTTGCAGGCTGCATCACATAAGCCGTTTGCGGTGGGTTTCTTGGTTCCTGCCAGCTGACATCATAGGATTCAATCCCGCCATGCCCTGCCCTGGATCCTCTGCCGCTGCATCTGCTTCGAGCCGGCTCCTAAATCTGGCAACCTACCTCGACTATGACCGAAGAAAACAGCATGGCATATAAAGCCGCACCAGGGTCTTCGCCATTTGGGCATGACACCCCGCCAGCGACGATGCGCTCACACCCGTTCGTTTCCCACGCTGCATTACATGGGCCGTTTTCGGTGGGGTTTTTGGTTCCTGCAAGCTCACATCAGACGTTTCATTCCCGCCATGTCCTGCCTTGGATCCTCTGCCGCTGCAACTGGTTCGAGCCGGCTTATCACTCTGGCAAGCTACCTCGACTATGACCGATGCAAACCGCATGACAAAGAAACGCGCAGCAGGGGCTTCGCTATTTGAGCATTACACCCCGCCAGAGACGATGCGCTCTCGAACGTTCGTTTTGCAGGCTGCATCACATAGGATGTTGGTGGTGGGTTTCTTGTTTCCTGCCAGCTCACACCAGAGGTTTCAATCTCGCCATGCCCTGCCTTGCATCCTCTGCCACTGCATCTGGTTTGAGCGGGCTCATCAATCTGGCAACCTACCTCGACTATGACCGAAGCAAACAGCATGGCATATAAAGGCGCACCAGGGGCTTCGCCATTTGGGCATGACACCGCGCCATCGACGATGCGCTCACACCCGTTCGTTTTCCAGGCTGCATCACATGGGCCGTTTGCGGTGGGTTTCTTGGTTCCTGCCAGCTTACATCAGAGGATTCAATCCCGCCATGCCCTGCCCTGGATCATCTGCCGCTGCATCTGCTTCGTGCCGGCTCTTCAATCTAGCAACCTACCTCGACTATGACCGAAGAAAACAGCATGGCATATAAAGCCGCACCAGGGGCTTCGCCATTTGGGCATGACACCCCGCCAGCGACGATGCGCTCACACCCGTTCGTTTTCCAGGCTGCATCACATGGTCTGTTTTCGGTGGGGTTTTTGGTTCCTGCAAGCTCACATCAGACGTTTCATTCCCGCCATGCCCTGCCTTGGATCCTCTGCCGCTGCAACTGGTTCGAGCCGGCTTACCACTCTGGCAAGCTACCTCGACTATGACCGATGCAAACCGCATGACAAAGAAACGCGCAGCAGGGGCTTCGCCATTTGAGCATTACACCCCGCCAGAGACGATGCGCTCACGAACGTTCGTTTTGCAGGCTGCATCACATAGGATGTTGGTGGTGGGTTTCTTGTTTCCTGCCAGCTCACACCAGAGGTTTCAATCCCGCCATGCCCTGCCTTGGATCCTCTGCCACTGCATCTGGTTCGAGCCGGCACATCACTCTGTCAAGCTACCTCGACTATGACCGATACTAACCGTATGGCATATAAACGCGCAGCAGGGGCTTCGCCATTTGAGCATGACACCGCGCCAGAGGCGATGCGTTCACACCCGTTCGTTTTCCAGGCTGGATCACATGGTCCGTTATGCGGTGGGGTTCTTGGTTCCTGCCAGCTCCCATCAGACGTTTCATTCCCGCCATGCCCTGCCTTGGATACTCTGCCGCTGCATCTGGTTCGAGCCGACTCATCACTCTGGCAAGCTACCTCGACTATGTCCGATGCAAACCGAATGACATATAAACGCGCAGCAGGGGCTTCGCCATTTGAGCATGACACCGCGCCAGAGACGATGCGCTCACACCTATTCGTTTCCCAGGCTGCATCACATGGGCCGTTTTCGGTGGGGTTTTTGGTTCCTGCAAGCTCACATCAGACGTTTCATTCCCGCCATGCCCTGCCTTGGATCCTCTGCCGCTGCATCTGGTTCGAGCCGGCTCATCACTTTGGCAAGCTACCTCTACTATGTCCGATGCAAACCGCATGACATATAAACGCGCAGCAGCGGTTTCGCCATTTGAGCAAGACACCGCGCCAGAGACGATGCGCTCACACCATTTCGTTCTGCAGGCTGCATCACATGGGCCGTTTGCGGTGGGTTTCTTGGTTCCTGCCAGTTCACATCAGAGGTTTCAATCTCGCCATGCCCTGCCTTGGATCCTCTGCCACTGCATCTGCTTCGAGCCGGCTCCTAAATCTGGCAACCTACCTCGACTATGACCGATGCAAACAGCATGGCATATAAAGGCGCACCAGGGGCTTCGCCATTTGGGCATGACAACGCGCCAGCGACGCTGTGCTCACACCCGTTCGTTTCCCAGTCTGCATCACATGGGCCGTTTGCGGTGGGTTTCTTGGTTCCTGCCAGTTCACATCAGAGGTTTCAATCTCGCCATGCCCTGCCTTGGATCCTCTGCCACTGCATCTGCTTCGAGCCGGCTCCTAAATCTGGCAACCTACCTCGACTATGACCGAAGCAAACAGCATGGCATAGAAACGCGCACCAGGGGCTTCGCCATTTGGGCATGACACCGCGCCATCGACGATGCGCTCACACCCGTTCGTTTTCCAGGCTGCATCACATGGGCCGTTTGCGGTGGGTTTCTTGGTTCCTGCCAGCTTACATCAGAGGATTCAATCCCGCCATGCCCTGCCCTGGATCCTCTGCCGCTGCATCTGCTTCGAGCCGGCTCCTAAATCTGGCAACCTACCTCGACTTTGACCGATGCAAACAGCATGGCATATAAAGGCGCACCAGGGGCTTCGCCATTTGGGCATGACAACGCGCCAGCGACGCTGTGCTCACACCCGTTCGTTTCCCAGTCTGCATCACATGGGCCGTGTTCGATGGGGTTTTTTGGTACCTGCAAGCTCACATCAGACGTTTCATTCCCGCCATGCCCTGCCTTGGATCATCTGCCGCTGCAACTGGTTCGAGCCGGCTTATCACTCTGGCAAGCTACCTCGACTATGACCGATACTAACCGTATGGCATATAAACGCGCAGCAGGGGCTTCGCCATTTGAGCTTGACACCGCGCCAGAGACGATGCGTTCACACCCGTTCGTTTTCCAGGCTGGATCACATGGTCCGTTATGCGGTGGGGTTCTTGGTTCCTGCCAGCTCCCATCAGACGTTTCATTCCCGCCATGCCCTGCCTTGGATCCTCTGCCGCTGCATCTGGTTCGAGCCGACTCATCACTCTGGCAAGCTACCTCGACTATGTCCGATGCAAACCGAATGACATATAAACGCGCAGCAGGGGCTTCGCCATTTGAGCATGACACCGCGCCAGAGACGATGCGCTCACACCTATTCGTTTCCCAGGCTGCATCACATGGGCCGTTTTCGGTGGGGTTTTTGGTTCCTGCAAGCTCACATCAGACGTTTCATTCCCGCCATGCCTTGCCTTGGATCCTCTGCCGCTGCATCTGGTTCGAGCCGGCTCATCACTTTGGCAAGCTACCTCTACTATGTCCGATGCAAACCACATGACATATAAACGCGCAGCAGCGGTTTCGCCATTTGAGCATGACACCGCGCCAGAGACGATGCGCTCACACCATTTCGTTCTGCAGGCTGCATCACATAGGCCGTTTGCGGTGGGTTTCTTGGTTCCTGCCAGTTCACATCAGAGGTTTCAATCTCGCCATGCCCTGCCTTGGATCCTCTGCCACTGCATCTGGTTTGAGCGGGCTCATCAATCTGGCAAGCTACCTCGACTATGACCGATGCAAACCGCATGACATATAAACGCGCAGCAGGGGCTTGGCCATTTGAGCATGACACCCCGCCAGAGACGATGCGCTCACGCCCGTTCGTTTTGCAGGCTGCATCACATAGTCGTTTGCAGTGGGTTTCTAGGTTCCTGCCAGCTCACATCACAGGATTCAATCCCGCCATGCCCTGCCTTGGATCATCTGCCACTGCATCTGGTTCCAGCTGGCTCATCACACTGGCAAGCTACATCGACTATGACCGATGCAAACCGCATGGCATATAAACGCGCAGCAGCGGCTTCGCCATTTGAGCATGACACCGCGCCAGAGACGATGCGCTCACACCCTTTCGTTTTGCAGCCTGCATCACATAGGCCGTTTGCGATAAGTTTCTTGGTTCCTGCCAGCTCACAACAGAGGTTTCAATCCCGCCTTGCGCTGCCTTGGATCCCCTGCCACTGCATCTGGTTCGAGCAGGCTCAACAATCAGGCAACCAACGTCGACTATTAACGAACCAAACAGCATGGCATATAAAAGCGCACCAGTTGCTTCTCTTCTTGGGCTTGACACCGCGCCAGCGACGATGCGCACACACCCGTTCGTTTTCCAGGCTGCACCACATGGGCCGTTTGCGGTGGCTTCTTTGGTTCCTGCCAGCTCACAACAGAGGTTTCAATCCCGCCATGCGCTGCCTTGGATCCTCTGCCACTGCATCTGGTTCAAGCGGGCTCAACAATCAGGCAACCTACGTCGAATATTAACGAAACAAACAGCATGGCATATAAAAGCGCACCAGTAGCTACTCCACTTGGGCTTGACACCGCGCCAGCGACGATGCGCTCACACCCGTTCGTTTTGCAGGCTGAATCACATGGGCCGTTTGCGGTGGGTTTCTTGGTCCCTGCCAGATTAAATCAGAGGATTCAATCCCGCCATGCCCTGCCTTGGATCCTCTGCCACTGCATCTGGTTTGAGCGGGCTCATCAATCTGGCAACCTACCTCGACTATGACCCAAGCAAACAGCATGGCATGGAAACGCGCACCCGGGGCTTCGCCATTTGGGCATGACACCGCGCCATCAACGATGCGCTCACACCCGTTCGTTTTCCAGGCTGCATCACATGGGCCGTTTGCGGTGGGTTTCTTGGTACCTGCCAGCTTACATCAGAGGATTCAATCCCGCCATGCCCTGCCCTGGACCATCTGCCGCTGCATCTGCTTCGTGCCGGCTCTTCAATCTGGCAACCTACCTCGACTAGGTCCGATGCAAACCGCATGACATATAAACGCTCAGCAGGGGCTTCGCCATTTGAAAATGACACCGCGCCAGAGACGATGCGCTCACATCCGTTCGTTTTCCAGGCTGCATCACATGGGCCGTTTGCGGTGGGTTTCTTGGTTCCTGCCAGCTTACATCAGAGGATTCAATCCCGCCATGCCCTGCCCTGGATCCTCTGCCGCTGCATCTGCTTCGAGCCGGCTCCTAAATCTGGCAACCTACCTCGACTATGACCGAAGCAAACAGCATGGCATATAAAGGCGCACCAGGGGCTTCGCCATTTGGGCATGACAACGCGCCAGCGACGATGTGCTCACACCCGTTCGTTTCCCAGGTTGCATTACATGGGCCATGTTCGGTGGGGTTTTTGGTTCCTGCAAGCTCACATCAGACTTTTCATTCCTGCCATGCCCTGCCTTGGATCCTCTGCCGCTGCATCTGGTTTCAGCGGGCTCATCAATCTGGCAACCTACCTCTATTATGACCGAAGCAAACAGCATGGCATAGAAACGCGCACTAGCGGCTCGCAATTTGGGCATGACACCGCGCCATCGACGAAGCGCTCACACCCGTTCGTTTTCCAGGCTGCATCACATGGTCCGTTATGCGGTGGGGTTCTTGGTTCCTGCCAGCTCACATCAGACGTTTCATTCCCGCCATGCCCTGCCTTGGATCCTCTGCCGCTGCAACTGGTTCGAGCCGGCTTATCACTCTGGCAAGCTACCTCGACTATGACCAATGCAAACCGCATGACAAAGAAACGCGCAGCAGGGGCTTCGCCATTTGAGCATTACACCCCGCCAGAGACGATGCGCTCACGAACGTTCGTTTTGCAGGCTCCATCACATAGGATGTTGGTGGTGGGTTTCTTGTTTCCTGCCAGCTCACACCAGAGGTTTCAATCCCGCCATGACCTGCCTTGGATCCTCTGCCACTGCATCTGGTTCGAGCCGGCACATCACTCTGTCAAGCTACCTCGACTATGACCGATACTAACCGTATGGCATATAAACGCGCAGCAGGGGCTTCGCCATTTGAGCTTGACACCGCGCCAGAGACGATGCGTTCACACCCGTTCGTTTTCCAGGCTGGATCACATAGGCCGTTTGCGGTGGGTTTCTTGGTTCCTGCCAGTTCACATCAGAGGTTTCAATCTCGCCATGCCCTGCCTTGGATCCTCTGCCACTGCATCTGGTTTGAGCGGGCTCATCAATCTGGCAAGCTACCTCGACTATGACCGATGCAAACCGCATGACATATAAACGCGCAGCAGGGGCTTGGCCATTTGAGCATGACACCCCGCCAGAGACGATGCGCTCACGCCCGTTCGTTTTGCAGGCTGCATCACATAGTCGTTTGCAGTGGGTTTCTAGGTTCCTGCCAGCTCACATCACAGGATTCAATCCCGCCATGCCCTGCCTTGGATCATCTGCCACTGCATCTGGTTCCAGCTGGCTCATCACACTGGCAAGCTACATCGACTATGACCGATGCAAACCGCATGGCATATAAACGCGCAGCAGCGGCTTCGCCATTTGAGCATGACACCGCGCCAGAGACGATGCGCTCACACCCTTTCGTTTTGCAGCCTACATCACATAGGCCGTTTGCGATAAGTTTCTTGGTTCCTGCCAGCTCACAACAGAGGTTTCAATCCCGCCTTGCGCTGCCTTGGATCCCCTGCCACTGCATCTGGTTCGAGCAGGCTCAACAATCAGGCAACCAACGTCGACTATTAACGAACCAAACAGCATGGCATATAAAAGCGCACCAGTTGCTTCTCTTCTTGGGCTTGACACCGCGCCAGCGACGATGCGCACACACCCGTTCGTTTTCCAGGCTGCACCACATGGGCCGTTTGCGGTGGCTTCTTTGGTTCCTGCCAGCTCACAACAGAGGTTTCAATCCCGCCATGCGCTGCCTTGGATCCTCTGCCACTGCATCTGGTTCAAGCGGGCTCAACAATCAGGCAACCTACGTCGAATATTAACGAAACAAACAGCATGGCATATAAAAGCGCACCAGTAGCTTCTCCACTTGGGCTTGACACCGCGCCAGCGACGATGCGCTCACACCCGTTCGTTTTGCAGGCTGAATCACATGGGCCGTTTGCGGTGGGTTTCTTGGTCCCTGCCAGATTAAATCAGAGGATTCAATCCCGCCATGCCCTGCCTTGGATCCTCTGCCACTGCATCTGGTTTGAGCGGGCTCATCAATCTGGCAACCTACCTCGACTATGACCCAAGCAAACAGCATGGCATGGAAACGCGCACCCGGGGCTTCGCCATTTGGGCATGACACCGCGCCATCAACGATGCGCTCACACCCGTTCGTTTTCCAGGCTGCATCACATGGGCCGTTTGCGGTGGGTTTCTTGGTACCTGCCAGCTTACATCAGAGGATTCAATCCCGCCATGCCCTGCCCTGGACCATCTGCCGCTGCATCTGCTTCGTGCCGGCTCTTCAATCTGGCAACCTACCTCGACTAGGTCCGATGCAAACCGCATGACATATAAACGCTCAGCAGGGGCTTCGCCATTTGAAAATGACACCGCGCCAGAGACGATGCGCTCACATCCGTTCGTTTTCCAGGCTGCATCACATGGGCCGTTTGCGGTGGGTTTCTTGGTTCCTGCCAGCTTACATCAGAGGATTCAATCCCGCCATACCCTGCCCTGGATCCTCTGCCGCTGCATCTGCTTCGAGCCGGCTCCTAAATCTGGCAACCTACCTCGACTATGACCGAAGCAAACAGCATGGCATATAAAGGCGCACCAGGGGCTTCGCCATTTGGGCATGACAACGCGCCAGCGACGATGTGCTCACACCCGTTCGTTTCCCAGGCTGCATTACATGGGCCATGTTCGGTGGGGTTTTTGGTTCCTGCAAGCTCACATCAGACTTTTCATTCCTGCCATGCCCTGCCTTGGATCCTCTGCCGCTGCATCTGGTTTCAGCGGGCTCATCAATCTGGCAACCTACCTCTATTATGACCGAAGCAAACAGCATGGCATAGAAACGCGCACTAGCGGCTCGCAATTTGGGCATGACACCGCGCCATCGACGAAGCGCTCACACCCGTTCGTTTTCCAGGCTGCATCACATGGTCCGTTATGCGGTGGGGTTCTTGGTTCCTGCCAGCTCACATCAGACGTTTCATTCCCGCCATGCCCTGCCTTGGATCCTCTGCCGCTGCAACTGGTTCGAGCCGGCTTATCACTCTGGCAAGCTACCTCGACTATGACCGATGCAAACCGCATGACAAAGAAACGCGCAGCAGGGGCTTCGCCATTTGAGCATTACACCCCGCCAGAGACGATGCGCTCACGAACGTTCGTTTTCGCAGGCTCCATCACATAGGATGTTGGTGGTGGGTTTCTTGTTTCCTGCCAGCTCACACCAGAGGTTTCAATCCCGCCATGACCTGCCTTGGATCCTCTGCCACTGCATCTGGTTCGAGCCGGCACATCACTCTGTCAAGCTACCTCGACTATGACCGATACTAACCGTATGGCATATAAACGCGCAGCAGGGGCTTCGCCATTTGAGCTTGACACCGCGCCAGAGACGATGCGTTCACACCCGTTCGTTTTCCAGGCTGGATCACATGGTCCGTTATGCGGTGGGGTTCTTGGTTCCTGCCAGCTCCCATCAGACGTTTCATTCCCGCCATGCCCTGCCTTGGATCCTCTGCCGCTGCATCTGGTTCGAGCCGACTCATCACTCTGGCAAGCTACCTCGACTATGTCCGATGCAAACCGAATGACATATAAACGCGCAGCAGGGGCTTCGCCATTTGAGCATGACACCGCGCCAGAGACGATGCGCTCACACCTATTCGTTTCCCAGGCTGCATCACATGGGCCGTTTTCGGTGGGGTTTTTGGTTCCTGCAAGCTCACATCAGACGTTTCATTCCCGCCATGCCTTGCCTTGGATCCTCTGCCGCTGCATCTGGTTCGAGCCGGCTCATCACTTTGGCAAGCTACCTCTACTATGTCCGATGCAAACCGCATGACATATAAACGCGCAGCAGCGGTTTCGCCATTTGAGCATGACACCGCGCCAGAGACGATGCGCTCACACCATTTCGTTCTGCAGGCTGCATCACATAGGCCGTTTGCGGTGGGTTTCTTGGTTCCTGCCAGTTCACATCAGAGGTTTCAATCTCGCCATGCCCTGCCTTGGATCCTCTGCCACTGCATCTGGTTTGAGCGGGCTCATCAATCTGGCAAGCTACCTCGACTATGACCGATGCAAACCGCATGACATATAAACGCGCAGCAGGGGCTTGGCCATTTGAGCATGACACCCCGCCAGAGACGATGCGCTCACGCCCGTTCGTTTTGCAGGCTGCATCACATAGTCGTTTGCAGTGGGTTTCTAGGTTCCTGCCAGCTCACATCACAGGATTCAATCCCGCCATGCCCTGCCTTGGATCATCTGCCACTGCATCTGGTTCCAGCTGGCTCATCACACTGGCAAGCTACATCGACTATGACCGATGCAAACCGCATGGCATAAAAACGCGCAGCAGCGGCTTCGCCATTTGAGCATGACACCGCGCCAGAGACGATGCGCTCACACCCTTTCGTTTTGCAGCCTGCATCACATAGGCCGTTTGCGATAAGTTTCTTGGTTCCTGCCAGCTCACAACAGAGGTTTCAATCCCGCCTTGCGCTGCCTTGGATCCCCTGCCACTGCATCTGGTTCGAGCAGGCTCAACAATCAGGCAACCAACGTCGACTATTAACGAACCAAACAGCATGGCATATAAAAGCGCACCAGTTGCTTCTCTTCTTGGGCTTGACACCGCGCCAGCGACGATGCGCACACACCCGTTCGTTTTCCAGGCTGCACCACATGGGCCGTTTGCGGTGGCTTCTTTGGTTCCTGCCAGCTCACAACAGAGGTTTCAATCCCGCCATGCGCTGCCTTGGATCCTCTGCCACTGCATCTGGTTCAAGCGGGCTCAACAATCAGGCAACCTACGTCGACTATTAACGAAACAAACAGCATGGCATATAAAAGCGCACCAGTAGCTTCTCCACTTGGGCTTGACACCGCGCCAGCGACGATGCGCTCACACCCGTTCGTTTTGCAGGCTGAATCACATGGGCCGGTTGCGGTGGGTTTCTTGGTCCCTGCCAGATTAAATCAGAGGATTCAATCCCGCCATGCCCTGCCTTGGATCCTCTGCCACTGCATCTGGTTTGAGCGGGCTCATCAATCTGGCAACCTACCTCGACTATGACCCAAGCAAACAGCATGGCATGGAAACGCGCACCCGGGGCTTCGCCATTTGGGCATGACACCGCGCCATCAACGATGCGCTCACACCCGTTCGTTTTCCAGGCTGCATCACATGGGCCGTTTGCGGTGGGTTTCTTGGTACCTGCCAGCTTACATCAGAGGATTCAATCCCGCCATGCCCTGCCCTGGACCATCTGCCGCTGCATCTGCTTCGTGCCGGCTCTTCAATCTGGCAACCTACCTCGACTAGGTCCGATGCAAACCGCATGACATATAAACGCTCAGCAGGGGCTTCGCCATTTGAAAATGACACCGCGCCAGAGACGATGCGCTCACACCCGTTCGTTTTCCAGGCTGCATCACATGGGCCGTTTGCGGTGGGTTTCTTGGTTCCTGCCAGCTTACATCAGAGGATTCAATCCCGCCATGCCCTGCCCTGGATCCTCTGCCGCTGCATCTGCTTCGAGCCGGCTCCTAAATCTGGCAACCTACCTCGACTATGACCGAAGCAAACAGCATGGCATATAAAGGCGCACCAGGGGCTTCGCCATTTGGGCATGACAACGCGCCAGCGACGATGTGCTCACACCCGTTCGTTTCCCAGGCTGCATTACATGGGCCATGTTCGGTGGGGTTTCTGGTTCCTGCAAGCTCACATCAGACTTTTCATTCCTGCCATGCCCTGCCTTGGATCCTCTGCCGCTGCATCTGCTTCGACCCGGCTCTTCAATCAGGCAAGCTACCTCGACTATGACCGAAGCAAACTGCATGGCATATAAAGGCGCACCAGGGGCTTCGCCATTTGGGCATGACACCGCGCCAGCGACGATGCGCTCACACCCGTTCGTTTCCCAGGCTGCATCACATGGGCCGTGTTCGGTGGGGTTTTTGGTTCCTGCAAGCTCACATCAGACGTTTCATTCCTGCCATGCCCTGCCTTGGATCCTCTGCCGCTGCATCTGGTTTCGAGCCGGCTCATCACTCTGGCAAGCTACCTCGACTATGACCGAATGCAAACCGCATGACATAGAAACGCGCAGCTAGCGGCTTCGCCATTTGAGCATGACACCGCGCCAGAGACGATGCGCTCACACCCGTTCGTTTTCCAGGCTGCATCACATGGTCCGTTATGCGGTGGGTTTCTTGGTTCCTGCCAGCTCACATCAGAGGTTTCAATCCCGCCATGCCCTGCCTTGGATCCTCTGCCACTGCATCTGGTTCGAGCCGGCTCATCACTCTGGCAAGCTACCTCGACTATGACCGATGCAAACCGCATGGCATATAAACGCGCAGCAGGGGCTTCGCCATTTGAGCATTGACACCGCGCCAGAGACGATGCGCTCACGACCCGTTCGTTTTGCAGGCTGCATCACATAGGTCCGTTGGTGCGTGGGTTTCTTGGTTCCTGCCAGCTCACACCAGAGGTTTCAATCCCGCCATGACCTGCCTTGGATCCTCTGCCACTGCATCTGGTTCGAGCCGGCTCATCACTCTGGCAAGCTACCTCGACTATGACCGATAGCTAACCGTATGGCATATAAACGCGCAGCAGGGGCTTCGCCATTTGAGCTTGACACCGCGCCAGAGACGATGCGCTCACACCCGTTCGTTTTCCAGGCTGCATCACATGGGCCGTTTGCGGTGGGGTTCTTGGTTCCTGCCAGCTCACATCAGACGTTTCATTCCCGCCATGCCCTGCCTTGGATCCTCTGCCGCTGCATCTGGTTCGAGCCGGCTCATCACTCTGGCAAGCTACCTCGACTATGTCCGATGCAAACCGCATGACATATAAACGCGCAGCAGGGGCTTCGCCATTTGAGCATGACACCGCGCCAGAGACGATGCGCTCACACCTTTCGTTTCCCAGGCTGCATCACATGGGCCGTTTTCGGTGGGTTTTTGGTTCCTGCAAGCTCACATCAGACGTTTCATTCCTCGCCATGCCCTGCCTTGGATCCTCTGCCGCTGCATCTGGTTCGAGCCGGCTCATCACTTTGGCAAGCTACCTCTACTATGTCCGATGCAAACCGCATGACATATAAACGCGCAGCAGCGGTTTCGCCATTTGAGCATGACACCGCGCCAGAGACGATGCGCTCACACCATTTCGTTCTGCAGGCTGCATCACATAGGCCGTTTGCGGTGGGTTTCTTGGTTCCTGCCAGTTCACATCAGAGGTTTCAATCTCGCCATGCCCTGCCTTGGATCCTCTGCCACTGCATCTGGTTTGAGCGGGCTCATCAATCTGGCAAGCTACCTCGACTATGACCGATGCAAACCGCATGACATATAAACGCGCAGCAGGGGCTTGGCCATTTGAGCATGACACCCCGCCAGAGACGATGCGCTCACGCCCGTTCGTTTTGCAGGCTGCATCACATAGTCGTTTGCAGTGGGTTTCTAGGTTCCTGCCAGCTCACATCACAGGATTCAATCCCGCCATGCCCTGCCTTGGATCATCTGCCACTGCATCTGGTTCCAGCTGGCTCATCACACTGGCAAGCTACATCGACTATGACCGATGCAAACCGCATGGCATAAAAACGCGCAGCAGCGGCTTCGCCATTTGAGCATGACACCGCGCCAGAGACGATGCGCTCACACCCTTTCGTTTTGCAGCCTGCATCACATAGGCCGTTTGCGATAAGTTTCTTGGTTCCTGCCAGCTCACAACAGAGGTTTCAATCCCGCCTTGCGCTGCCTTGGATCCCCTGCCACTGCATCTGGTTCGAGCAGGCTCAACAATCAGGCAACCAACGTCGACTATTAACGAACCAAACAGCATGGCATATAAAAGCGCACCAGTTGCTTCTCTTCTTGGGCTTGACACCGCGCCAGCGACGATGCGCACACACCCGTTCGTTTTCCAGGCTGCACCACATGGGCCGTTTGCGGTGGCTTCTTTGGTTCCTGCCAGCTCACAACAGAGGTTTCAATCCCGCCATGCGCTGCCTTGGATCCTCTGCCACTGCATCTGGTTCAAGCGGGCTCAACAATCAGGCAACCTACGTCGACTATTAACGAAACAAACAGCATGGCATATAAAAGCGCACCAGTAGCTTCTCCACTTGGGCTTGACACCGCGCCAGCGACGATGCGCTCACACCCGTTCGTTTTGCAGGCTGAATCACATGGGCCGGTTGCGGTGGGTTTCTTGGTCCCTGCCAGATTAAATCAGAGGATTCAATCCCGCCATGCCCTGCCTTGGATCCTCTGCCACTGCATCTGGTTTGAGCGGGCTCATCAATCTGGCAACCTACCTCGACTATGACCCAAGCAAACAGCATGGCATGTAAACGCGCACCCGGGGCTTCGCCATTTGGGCATGACACCGCGCCATCAACGATGCGCTCACACCCGTTCGTTTTCCAGGCTGCATCACATGGGCCGTTTGCGGTGGGTTTCTTGGTACCTGCCAGCTTACATCAGAGGATTCAATCCCGCCATGCCCTGCCCTGGACCATCTGCCGCTGCATCTGCTTCGTGCCGGCTCTTCAATCTGGCAACCTACCTCGACTAGGTCCGATGCAAACCGCATGACATATAAACGCTCAGCAGGGGCTTCGCCATTTGAAAATGACACCGCGCCAGAGACGATGCGCTCACACCCGTTCGTTTTCCAGGCTGCATCACATGGGCCGTTTGCGGTGGGTTTCTTGGTTCCTGCCAGCTTACATCAGAGGATTCAATCCCGCCATGCCCTGCCCTGGATCCTCTGCCGCTGCATCTGCTTCGAGCCGGCTCCTAAATCTGGCAACCTACCTCGACTATGACCGAAGCAAACAGCATGGCATATAAAGGCGCACCAGGGGCTTCGCCATTTGGGCATGACAACGCGCCAGCGACGATGTGCTCACACCCGTTCGTTTCCCAGGCTGCATTACATGGGCCATGTTCGGTGGGGTTTCTGGTTCCTGCAAGCTCACTTCAGACGTTTCATTCCTGCCATGCCCTGCCTTGGATCCTCTGCCGCTGCATCTGCTTCGACCCGGCTCTTCAATCAGGCAAGCTACCTCGACTATGACCGAAGCAAACTGCATGGCATATAAAGGCGCACCAGGGGCTTCGCCATTTGGGCATGACACCCTGCCAGCGACGATGCACTCACGCTCGTTCGTTTCCCAGGCTGCATCACATGCACCGTTTTCGGTGGTGTTTTTGGTTCCTGCAAGCTCACATCAGACGTTTCATTCCTGCCATGCCCTGCCTTTGATCCTCTGCCGCTGCATCTGGTTCGAGCCGGCTCATCACTCTGGCAAGCTACCTCGACTATGTCCAATGCAAACCGCATGACATAAAAATGCGCAGCAGGGGCTTCGCCATTTCAGCATGACACCGCGCCAGAGACGATGCGCTCACACCCGTTCGTTTTGCAGGCTGCATCACATAGTCGTTTGCAGTGGGTTTCTTGGTTCCTACCAGCTCACAACACAGGTTTCAATCCCGCTATGCCCTGCCTTGGATCCTCTGCCACTGCATCTGGTTCCAGCCGGCTCATCACTCTGGCAAGCTACATCGACTATGACCGATGCAAACCGCATGGCATATAAACGCGCAGCAGCGGCTTCGCGATTTGAGCATGACACCGCGCCAGAGACGATGCGCTCACACCCGTTCGTTTTGCAGGCTGTATCACCTAGGCCGTTTGCGATGGGTTTCTTGGTTCCTGCCAGCTCACAACAGAGGTTTCAATCCCGCCATGCGCTGCCTTGGATCCCCTGCCACTGCATCCGGTTCGAGCGGGCTCAACAATCAGGCAACCAACGTCGACTATTAACGAAGCAATCAGCATAGCATATAAATGCGCACCAGTTGCTTCTCCACTTGGGCTTGACACCGCGCCAGCGACGATGCGCTCACACCCGTTCGTTTTGCAGGCTGCATCACATGGGCCGTTTGCGGTGGGTTTCTTGGTCCCTGCCAGATTAAATCAGAGGATTCAATCCCGCCCTGCCCTGCCCTGGATCCTCTGCCGCTGCATCTGCTTCGACCCGGCTCTTCAATCAGGCAAGCTACCTCGACTATGACCGAAGCAAACTGCATGGCATATAAAGGCGCACCAGGGGCTTCGCCATTTGGGCATGACACCCTGCCAGCGACGATGCACTCACGCTCGTTCGTTTCCCAGGCTGCATCACATGCACCGTTTTCGGTGGTGTTTTTGGTTCCTGCAAGCTCACATCAGACGTTTCATTCCTGCCATGCCCTGCCTTTGATCCTCTGCCGCTGCATCTGGTTCGAGCCGGCTCATCACTTTGGCAAGCTACCTCTACTATGTCCGATGCAAACCGCATGACATATAAACGCGCAGCAGCGGCTTCGCCATTTGAGCATGACACCGCGCCAGAGACGATGCGCTCAGACCCTTTCGTTCTGCAGGCTGCATCACATAGGCCGTTTGCGGTGGGTTTCTTGGTTCCTGCCAGTTCACATCAAAAGTTTCAATCTCGCCATGCCCTGCCCTGGATCATCTGCCGCTGCATCTGCTTCGTGCCGGCTCTTCAATCTAGTAACCTACCTCGACTATGACCGAAGAAAACAGCATGGTATATAAAGCTGCACCAGGGGCTTCGCCATTTGGGCATGACACCCCGCCAGCGACGACGCGCTCACACCCGTTCGTTTTCCAGGCAGCATCACATGGTCCGTTATGCGGTGGGGTTCTTGGTTCCTGCCAGCTCACATCAGACGTTTCATTCCCGCCATGCCCTGCCTTGGATCCTCTGCCGCTGCAACTGGTTCGAGCCGGCTTATCACTCTGGCAAGCTACCTCGACTATGACCGATGCAAACCGCATGACATATAAACGCGCAGCAGGGGCTTCGCCATTTGAGCATGACACCCCGCCAGAGACGATGCGCTCACACCCGTTCGTTTTGCAGGCTGCATCACATAGTCGTTTGCAGTGGGTTTCTAGGTTCCTGCCAGCTGACATCACAGGATTCAATCCCGCCATGCCCTGCCTTGGATCATCTGCCACTGCATCTGGTTCCAGCTGGCTCATCACACTGGCAAGCTACATCGACTATGACCGATGCAAACCGCATGGCATATAAACGCGCAGCAGCGGCTTCGCCATTTGAGCATGACACCGCGCCAGAGACGATGCGCTCACACCCGTTCGTTTTGCAGGCTGCATCACATAGGCCGTTTGCGATATGCTTCTTGGTTCCTGCCAGCTCACAACAGAGGTTTCAATCCCGCCATGCGCTGCCTTGGATCCCCTGCCACTGCATCTGGTTCGAGCGGGCTCAACAATCAGGCAACCAACGTCGACTATTAACGAAGCAAACAGCATGGCATTTAAAAGCGCACCAGTTGCTTCTCTTCTTGGGCTTGACACCGCGCCAGCGACGATGCGCACACACCCGTTCGTTTTCCAGGCTGCACCACATGGGCCGTTTGCGGTGGCTTCTTTGGTTCCTGCCAGCTCACAACAGAGGTTTCAATCCCGCCATGCGCTGCCTTGGATCCTCTGCCACTGCATCTGGTTCGAGCGGGCTCAACAATCAGGCAACCTACGTCGACTATTAACGAAACAAACAGCATGGCATATAAAAGCGCACCAGTTGCTTCTCCACTTGGGCTTGACACCGCGCCAGCGACGATGCGCTCACACCCGTTCGTTTTGCAGGCTGAATCACATGGGCCGTTTGCGGTGGGTTTCTCTGTCCCTGCCAGATTAAATCAGAGGATTCAATCCCGCCATGCCCTGCCCTGGATCCTCTGCCGCTGCATCTGCTTCGACCCGGCTCTTCAATCAGGCAAGCTACCTCGACTATGACCGAAGCAAACTGCATGGCATATAAAGGCGCACCAGGGGCTTCGCAATTTGGGCATGACACCCTGCCAGCGACGATGCGCTCACACCCGTTCGTTTTGCAGGCTGCATCACATAGGCCGTTTGCGGTGGGTTTCTTGGTTCCTGCCTGTTCACATCAGAGGTTTCAATCTCGCCATGCCCTGCCTTGGATCCTCTGCCACTGCAACTGGTTCCAGCCGGCTCATCAATCTGGCAACCTACCTCGACTATGACCGAAGCAAGCAGCATGGCATATAAAAGCGCACCAGTTGCTTCTCCACTTGGGCATGACATCGCGCCAGTTACGATGCGCTCACACCCGTTCGTTTTCCAGCCTGCACCACATGGGCCGTTTGCGGTGGCTTCTTTGGTTCCTGCCAGCTCACAACAGAGGTTTCAATCCCGCCATGCGCTGCCTTGGATCCTCTGCCACTGCATCTGGTTCGAGCGGGCTCAACAATCAGGCAACCTGCGTCGACTATTGACGAAACAAACAGCATGGCATATAAAAGCGCACCAGTTGCTTCTCCACTTGGGCTTGAAAACCGCGCAAGCGACGATGCGCACACATCCGTTCGTTTTCCAGGCTGCATCACATGGGCATTTTGCGGAGGCTTTCTTGGTTCCTGCCAGCTCACATTAGAAGTTTCAATCCCGCCATGCGCTGCCTTGGATCCCCTGCCACTGCATCTGGTTCGAGCGGGCTCAACAATCAGGCAACCAACGTCGACTATTAACGAAGCAAACAGCATGGCATATAAAAGCGCACCAGTTGCTTCTCCACTTGGGCTTGACACCGCGCCAGCGACGATGCGCACACACCCGTTCGTTTTCCAGGCTGCATCACATGGGCATTTTGCGGTGGCTTTCTTGGTTCCTGCCAGCTCACATTAGAGGTTTCAATCCCTCCATGCCCTGCCTTGGATCCTCTGCCACTGCATCTGGTTCGAGCGGGCTCATCAATCTGGCAACTTACCTCGAGTATGACCGAAGCAAACAGCATGACATATAAACGCGCAGCAGGGGCTTCGCCATTTGAGCATGACAACGCGCCAGAGACGATGCGCTCATACCCGTTCGTTTTGCATGCTGAATCACATAGTCGTTTGCAGCGGGTTTCTTGGTTCGTGCCAGCTCACATGAGAGGTTTCAATCTCGCCATGCCCTGCCTTGGATCCTCTGCCACTGCAACTGGTTCCAGCCGGCTTATCAATCTGGCAACCTACCTCGACTATGACCGAAGCAAGCAGCATGGCATATAAACGCGCATCAGTTGCTTCTCCATTTGGGCATGACATTGCCCCACTTACGATGCGCTACAACCGTTCGTTTTCCAGCCTGCACCACATGGGCCGTTTGCGGTGGCTTCTTTGGTTCCTGCCAGCTCACAACAGAGGTTTCAATCCCGCCATGCGCTGCCTTGGATCCTCTGCCACTGCATCTGGTTCGAGCGGACTCAACAATCAGGCAACCTGCGTCGACTATTGACGAAAGGAACAGCATGGCATATAAAAGCGCACCAATTGCTTCTCCACTTGGGCTTGACACCGCGCCAGCACGATGCGCACACACCCGTTCGTTTTCCAGGCTGCATCACATGGGCATTTTGCGGAGGCTTTCTTGGTTCCTGCCAGCTCACATTAGAAGTTTCAATCCCGCCATGCCCTGCCTTGGATCCTCTGCCACTGCATCTGGTTCGAGCGGGCTCATCAATCTGGCAACCTACCTCTATTATGACCGAAGCAAACAGCATGGCATAAAAACGCGCATTAGGGGCTTCGCAATTTGGGCATGACACCACGCCATCGACGAAGCGCTCACACCCGTTCGTTTTCCAGCCTGCATCACATGGTCCGTTATGCGGTGGGGTTCTTGGTTCCTGCCGGCTCACATCAGACGTTTCATTCCCGCCATGCCCTGCCTTGGATCCTCTGCCGCTGCATCTGGTTCGAGCCGGCTCATCACTCTGGCAAGCTACCTCGACTATGTCCAATGCAAACCGCATGGCATATAAACGCGCAGCAGCGGCTTCGCGATTTGAGCATGACACCGCGCCAGAGACGATGCGCTCACACCCGTTCGTTTTGCAGGCTGCATCACCAAGGCCGTTTGCGATGGGTTTCTTGGTTCCTGCCAGTTCACATCAGAGATTTCAATCCCGCCATGCCCTGCCCTGGATCATCTGCCGCTGCATCTGCTTCGTGCCGGCTCTTCAATCTGGCAACCTACCTCGACTATGACCAAAGAAAACAGCATGGCATATAAAGCCGCACCACGGGCTTCGCCATTTGGGCATGACACAGCGCCATCGACGATGCGCTCACACCCGTTCGTTTTCCAGGCTGCATCACATGGGCAGTTTGCGGTGGGTTTGGTTCCTGCCAGCTTACATCAGAGGATTCAATCCCGCCATGCCCTACCCTGGATCATCTGCCGGACTATGTCCGATGCAAACCGCATGACATATAAACGCGCAGCAGTTTCTTCGCCATTTCAGCATGACACCGCGCCAGAGACGATGCGCTCACACCCGTTCGTTTTGCAGGCTGCATCACCAAGGCCGTTTGCGATGGGTTTCTTGGTTCCTGCCAGCACACAACAGAGGTTTCAATCCCGCCATTCGCTGCCTGGGATCCCCTGCCACTGCATCCGGTTCGAGCGGGCTCAACAATCAGGCAACCAACGACGACTATTAACGAAGCAAACAGCATGGCATATAAATGCGCACCAGTTGCTTGTCCACTTGGGCTTGACACCGCGCCAGCGACGATTTGCACACAGCCGTTCGTTCTGCAGGCTGCATCACATAGGCCGTTTGCGGTGGGTTTCTTGGTTCCTGCCAGCTTACATCACAGGATTCAATCCCGCCATGCCCTGCCCTGGATCATCTGCCGCTGCATCTGCTTCGAGCCGGCTCTTAAATCTGGAAACCTACCTCGACTATCACCGAAGCAAACAGCATGGCATATAAAGGCGCACCAGGGGCTTCGCCATTTGGGCATGACAACGCGCCAGCGACGATGTGCTCACACCCGTTCGTTTCCCAGGCTCCATCACATAGGCTGTGTTCGGTGGGGTTTTTGGTTCCTGCAAGCTCACGTCAGACGTTTCATTCCCGCCATGCCCTGCCTTGGATCCTCTGCCGCTGCAACAGGTTCGAGCCGGCTTATCACTCTGGCAAGCTACCTCGACTATGACCGATGCAAACCGCATGACATATAAACGCGCAGCAGGGGCTTCGCCATTTGAGCATGACACCCCGCCAGAGACGATGCGCTCACACCCGTTCGTTTTGCAGGCTGCATCACATAGTCGTTTGCAGTGGGTTTCTAGGTTCCTGCCAGCTCACATCACAGGTTTCAATCCCGCCATGCCCTGCCTTGGATCATCTGCCACTGCATCTGGATCCAGCCGGCTCATCACTCTGGCAAGCTACATCGACTATGACCGATGCAAACCGCATGGCATATAAACGCGCAGCAGCGGCTTCGCCATTTGAGCATGACACCGCGCCAGAGACGATGCGCTCACACCCGTTCGTTCTGCAGGCTGCATCACATAGGCCGTTTGCGGTGGGTTTCTTGGTTCCTGCCAGTTCACATCAGAGGTTTCAATATCGCCATTCCCTGCCTTGGATCCTCTGCCACTGCAACTGGTTCCAGCCGGCTCATCAATCTGGCAATCTAATTCGACTATGACCGAAGCACACAGCATGGCATATAAACGCGCATCAGTTGCTTCTCCATTTGGGCAGGACTTCGCGCCAGTGACGATGCGCTCACACCCGTTCGTTTTCCAGCCTGCTCCACATGGGCCGTTTGCGGTGGCTTCTTTCGTTCCTGCAAGCTCACAACAGAGGTTTCAATCCCGCCATGCGCTGCCTTGGATCCTCTGCCACTGCATCTGGTTCGAGCGGGCTCAACAATCAGGTCCCCTACGTCGACTATTAACGAAGCAAACAGCATGGCATATAAAAGCGCACCAGTAATCTTCTCCACAAGGGTTTGACACCGCGCCAGCGACGATGCGCACACATCCGTTCGTTTTCCAGGCTGCATCACATGGGCATCTTGCGGTGGCTTTCTTGGTTCCTGCCAGCTCACATTAGAGGTTTCAATCCCGCCATGCCCTGCCTTGGATCCTCTGCCACTGCATCTGGTTCGAGCTGGCTCATCAATCTGGCAACCTACCTCGAGTATGACCGAAGCAAACAGCATGACATAGAAACGCGCACCAGGGGCTTCGCCATCTGGGCATGACACCGCGCCATCGACGATGCGCTCACACCCGTTCGTTTTCCAGGCTGCATCACATGGTCCTTTATGCGGTGGGGTTCTTGGTTCCTGCCAGCTCACATCAGACGTTTCATTCCCGCCATGCCCTGCCTTGGATCCTCTGCCCGACTATGTCCGGTGCAAACCGCATGACATATAAACGCGCAGCAGTGGCTTCGCCATTTCAGCATGACACCGCGCCAGAGACGATGCGCTCACACCCGTTCGTTTTGCAGGCTGCATCACATAGGCCGTTTGCGGTGGGTTTCTTGGTTCCTGCCAGCTCACAACAGAGGTTTCAATCCCGCCATGCGCTGCCTTGGATCCTCTGCCACTGCATCTGGTTCGAGCGGGCTCATCAATCTGGCAACTTACCTCGAGTATGACCGAAGCAAACAGCATGACATATAAACGCGCAGCAGGGGCTTCGCCATTTGAGCATGACACCGCGCCAGAGACGATGCGCTCACACCCGTTCGTTTTGCAGGCTGCATCACATAGGCCGTTTGCGGTGGGTTTCTTGGTTCCTGCCAGCTTACATCACAGGATTCAATCCCGCCATGCCCTGCCCTGGATCATCTGCCGCTGCATCTGCTTCGAGCCGGCTCCTAAATCTGGCAACCTACCTCGACTATGACCGAAGCAAACAGCATGGCATATAAAGGCGCACCAGGGGCTTCGCCATTTGGGCATGACAACGCGCCAGCGACGATGTGCTCACACCCGTTCGTTTCCCAGGCTGCATCACATGGGCCATGTTCGGTGGGGTTTTTGGTTCCTGCAAGCTCACATCAGACGTTTCATTCCTGCCATGCCCTGCCTTGGATCCTCTGCCGCTGCATCTGCTTTCAGCGGGCTCATCAATCTGGCAACCTACCTCTACTATGTCCGATGCAAACCGCATGACATATAAACGCGCAGCAGCGGCTTCGCCATTTGAGCATGACACCGCGCCAGAGACGATGCGCTCAGACCCTTTCGTTCTGCAGGCTGCATCACATAGGCCGTTTGCGGTGGGTTTCTTGGTTCCTGCCAGCTGACATCACAGGATTCAATCCCGCCATGCCCTGCCTTGGATCATCTGCCACTGCATCTGGTTCCAGCTGGCTCATCACACTGGCAAGCTACATCGACTATGACCGATGCAAACCGCATGGCATATAAACGCGCAGCAGCGGCTTCGCCATTTGAGCATGACACCGCGCCAGAGACGATGCGCTCACACCCGTTCGTTTTGCAGGCTGCATCACATAAGCCGTTTGCGATAAGCTTCTTGGTTCCTGCCAGCTCACAACAGAGGTTTCAATCCCGCCATGCGCTGCCTTGGATCCCCTGCCACTGCATCTGGTTCGAGCGGGCTCAACAATCAGGCAACCAACGTCGACTATTAACGAAGCAAACAGCATGGCATATAAAAGCGCACCAGTTGCTTCTCTTCTTGGGCTTGACACCGCGCCAGCGACGATGCGCACACACCCGTTCGTTTTCCAGGCTGCACCACATGGGCCGTTTGCGGTGGCTTCTTTGGTTCCTGCCAGCTCACAACAGAGGTTTCAATCCCGCCATGCGCTGCCTTGGATCCTCTGCCACTGCATCTGGTTCGAGCGGGCTCAACAATCAGGCAACCTACGTCGACTATTAACGAAACAAACAGCATGGCATATAAAAGCGCACCAGTTGCTTCTCCACTTGGGCTTGACACCGCGCCAGCGACGATGCGCTCACACCCGTTCGTTTTGCAGGCTGAATCACATGGGCCGTTTGCGGTGGGTTTCTTGGTCCCTGCCAGATTAAATCAGAGGATTCAATCCCGCCATGCCCTGTCCTGGATCCTCTGCCGCTGCATCTGCCTCGACCCGGCTCTTCAATCAGGCAAGCTACCTCGACTATGACCGAAGCAAACTGCATGGCATATAAAGGCGCACCAGGGGCTTCGCCATTTGGGCATGACACCCTGTCAGCGACGATGCGCTCACACCCGTTCGTTTTGCAGGCTGCATCACATAGGCCGTTTGCGGTGGGTTTCTTGGTTCCTGCCTGTTCACATCAGAGGTTTCAATCTCGCCATGCCCTGCCTTGGATCCTCTGCCACTGCAACTGGTTCCAGCCGGCTCATTAATCTGGCAACCTACATCGACTATGACCGAAGCAAGCAGCATGGCATATAAAAGCGCACCAGTTGCTTCTCCACTTGGGCATGACATCGCGCCAGTTACGATGCGCTCACACCCGTTCGTTTTCCAGCCTGCACCACATGGGCCGTTTGCGGTGGCTTCTTTGGTTCCTGCCAGCTCACAACAGAGGTTTCAATCCCGCCATGCGCTGCCTTGGATCCTCTGCCACTGCATCTGGTTCGAGCGGGCTCAACAATCAGGCAACCTACGTCGACTATTAACGAAACAAACAGCATGGCATATAAAAGCGCACCAGTTGCTTCTCCACTTGGGCTTGACACCGCGCCAGCGACGATGCGCTCACACCCGTTCGTTTTCCAGGCTGCATCACATGGTCCGTTATGCGGTGGGGTTCTTGGTTCCTGCGTGTTCACATCAGAGGTTTCAATCTCGCCATGCCCTGCCTTGGATCCTCTGCCACTGCAACTGGTTCCAGCCGGCTCATCAATCTGGCAACCTACCTCGACTATGACCGAAGCAAGCAGCATGGCATATAAAAGCGCACCAGTTGCTTCTCCACTTGGGCATGACATCGCGCCAGTTACGATGCGCTCACACCCGTTCGTTTTCCAGCCTGCACCACATGGGCCGTTTGCGGTGGCTTCTTTGGTTCCTGCCAGCTCACAACAGAGGTTTCAATCCCGCCATGCGCTGCCTTGGATCCTCTGCCACTGCATCTGGTTCGAGCGGGCTCAACAATCAGGCAACCTACGTCGACTATTAACGAAACAAACAGCATGGCATATAAAAGCGCACCAGTTGCTTCTCCACTTGGGCTTGACACCGCGCCAGCGACGATGCGCTCACACCCGTTCGTTTTGCAGGCTGCATCACATAGGCCGTTTGCGGTGGGTTTCTTGGTTCCTGCCTGTTCCCATCAGAGGTTTCAATCTCGCCATGCCCTGCCTTGGATCCTCTGCCACTGCAACTGGTTCCAGCCGGCTCATCAATCTGGCAACCTACCTCGACTATGATCGAAGCAAGCAGCATGGCATATAAAAGCGCACCAGTTGCTTCTCCACTTGGGCATGACATCGCGCCAGTTACGATGCGCTCACACCCGTTCGTTTTCCAGCCTGCACCACATGGGCCGTTTGCGGTGGCTTCTTTGGTTCCTGCCAGCACACAACAGAGGTTTCAATCCCGCCATGCGCTGCCTGGGATCCCCTGCCACTGCATCCGGTTCGAGCGGGCTCAACAGTCAGGCAACCAACGTCGACTATTAACGAAGCAAACAGCATGGCATATAAATGCGCACCAGTTGCTTGTCCACTTGGGCTTGACACCGCGCCAGCGACGATGCGCACACAGCCGTTCGTTTTCCAGGCTGCATCACATGGGCATTTTGCGATAAGTTTGTTGGTTCCTGCCAGCTCACAACAGAGGTTTCAATCCCGCCATGCGCTGCCTTGGATCCCCTGCCACTGCATCTGGTTCGAGCGGGCTCAACAATCAGGCAACCAACGTCGACTATTAACGAAGCAAACAGCATGGCATATAAAAGCGCACCAGTTGCTTCTCCACTTGGGCTTGACACCGCGCCAGCGACGATGCGCACACACCCGTTCGTTTTCCAGGCTGCATCATATGGGCATTTTGCGGTGGCTTTCTTGGTTCCTGCCAGCTCACATTAGAGGTTTCAATCCCGCCATGCCCTGCCTTGGATCCTCTGCCACTGCATCTGGTTCGAGCGGGCTCATCAATCTGGCAACTTACCTCGAGTATGACCGAAGCAAACAGCATGACATATAAACGCGCAGCAGGGGCTTCGCCATTTGAGCATGACAACGCGCCAGAGACGATGCACTCATACCCGTTCGTTTTGCAGGCTGAATCACATAGTCGTTTGCAGCGGGTTTCTTGGTTCGTGCCAGCTCACATCAGAGGTTTTAATCTCGCCATGCCCTGCCTTGGATCCTCTGCCACTGCAACTGGTTCCAGCCGGCTTATCAATCTGGCAACCTACCTCGACTATGACCGAAGCAAGCAGCACGGCATATAAACGCGCATCAGTTGCTTCTCCATTTGGGCACGATATTGCGCCAGTTACGATGCGCTACAACCGTTCGTTTTCCAGCCTGCACCACATGGGCCGTTTGCGGTGGCTTCTTTGGTTCCTGCCAGCTCACAACAGAGGTTTCAATCCCGCCATGCGCTGCCTTGGATCCTCTGCCACTGCATCTGGTTCGAGCGGGCTCAACAATCAGGCAACCTGCGTCGACTATTGACGAAAGAAACAGCATGGCATATAAAAGCGCACCAATTGCTTCTCTACTTGGGCTTGACACCGCGCCATCGACGAAGCGCTCACACCCGTTCGTTTTCCAGGCTGCATCACATGGTCCGTTATGCGGTGGGGTTCTTGGTTCCTGCCAGCTCACATCAGACGTTTCATTCCCGCCATGCCCTGCCTTGGATCCTCTGCCGCTGCATCTGGTTCGAGCCGGCTCATCACTCTGGCAAGCTACCTCGACTATGTCCAATGCAAACCGCATGGCATATAAACGCGCAGCAGCGGCTTCGCGATTTGAGCATGACACCGCGCCAGAGACGATGCGCTCACACCCGTTCGTTTTGCAGGCTGCATCACCAAGGCCGTTTGCGATGGGTTTCTTGGTTCCTGCCAGTTGACATCAGAAATTTCAATCCCGCCATGCCCTGCCCTGGATCATCTGCCGCTGCATCTGCTTCGTGCCGGCTCTTCAATCTGGCAACCTACCTCGACTATGACCAAAGAAAACAGCATGGCATATAAAGCCGCACCACGGGCTTCGCCATTTGGGCATGACGCCGCGCCATCGACGATGCGCTCACACCCGTTCATTTTCCAGGCTGCATCACATGGGCCGTTTGCGGTGGGTTTGGTTCCTGCCAGCTTACATCAGAGGATTCAATCCCGCCATGCCCTGCCCTGGATCATCTGCCGGACTATGTCCGATGCAAACCGCATGACATATAAACGCGCAGCAGTGGCTTCGCCATTTCAGCATGACACCGCGCCAGAGACGATGCGCTCACACCCGTTCGTTTTGCAGGCTGCATCACCAAGGCCGTTTGCGATGGGTTTCTTGGTTCCTGCCAGCACACAACAGAGGTTTCAATCCCGCCATTCGCTGCCTGGGATCCCCTGCCACTGCATCCGGTTCGAGCGGGCTCAACAATCAGGCAACCAACGTCGACTATTAACGAAGCAAACAGCATGGCATATAAATGCGCACCAGTTGCTTGTCCACTTGGGCTTGACACCGCGCCAGCGACGATTTGCACACAGCCGTTCGTTCTGCAGGCTGCATCACATAGGCCGTTTGCGGTGGGTTTCTTGGTTCCTGCCAGTTCACATCAGAGGTTTCAATATCGCCATTCCCTGCCTTGGATCCTCTGCCACTGCAACTGGTTCCAGCCGGCTCATCAATCTGGCAATCTAATTCGACTATGACCGAAGCACACAGCATGGCATATAAACGCGCATCAGTTGCTTCTCCATTTGGGCAGGACTTCGCGCCAGTGACGATGCGCTCACACCCGTTCGTTTTCCAGCCTGCTCCACATGGGCCGTTTGCGGTGGCTTCTTTCATTCCTGCAAGCTCACAACAGAGGTTTCAATCCCGCCATGCGCTGCCTTGGATCCTCTGCCACTGCATCTGGTTCGAGCGGGCTCAACAATCAGGTCCCCTACGTCGACTATTAACGAAGAAAACAGCATGGCATATAAAAGCGCACCAGTAATCTTCTCCACATGGGTTTGACACCGCGCCAGCGACGATGCGCACACACCCGTTCGTTTTCCAGGCTGCATCACATGGGCATCTTGCGGTGGCTTTCTTGGTTCCTGCCAGCTCACATTAGAGGTTTCAATCCCGCCATGCCCTGCCTTGCATCCTCTGCCACTGCATCTGGTTCGAGCCGGCTCATCACTCTGGCAAGCTACCTCCACTATGACCGAAGCAAACAGCATGGCATAGAAACGCGCACCAGGGGCTTCGCCTTTTGGGCATGACACCGCGCCATCGACGATGCGCTCACACCCGTTCGTTTTCCAGGCTGCATCACATGGGCCGTTTGCGGTGGGTTTCTTGGATCCTGCCAGCTTACATCAGAGGATTCAATCCCGCCATGCCCTGCCCTGCATCATCTGCCGCTGCATCTGCTTCGTGCCGGCTCATCAATCTGGCAACCTACCTCGACTATGACCAAAGAAAACAGCATGGCATATAAAGCCGCACCAGGGGCTTCGCCATTTGGGCATGACACCCCGCCAGCGACGATGCGCTCGCACCCGTTCGTTTTCCAGGCTGCATCACATGGTCCGTTATGCGGTGGGGTTCTTGGTTCCTGCCAGCTCACATCAGACGCTTCATTCCCGCCATGCCCTGCCTTGGATCCTTTGCCCGACTATGTCCGGTGCAAACCGCATGACATATAAACGCGCAGCAGTGGCTTCGCCATTTCAGCATGACACCGCGCCAGAGACGATGCGCTCACACCCGTTCGTTCTGCAGGCTGCATCACATAGGCCGTTTGCGGTGGGTTTCTTGGTTCCTGCCAGTTCACATCACAGGATTCAATCCCGCCATGCCCTGCCCTGGATCCTCTGCCACTGCATCTGGTTCGAGCGGGCTCATCAATCTGGCAACTTACCTCGAGTATGACCGAAGCAAACAGCATGACATATAAACGCGCTGCAGGGGCTTCGCCATTTGAGCATGACACCGCGCCAGAGACGATGCGCTCACACCCGTTCGTTTTGCAGGCTGCATCACATAGGCCGTTTGCGGTGGGTTTCTTGGTTCCTGCCAGCTTACATCACAGGATTCAATCCCGCCATGCCCTGCCCTGGATCATCTGCCGCTGCATCTGCTTCGAGCCGGCTCTTAAATCTGGAAACCTACCTCGACTATGACCGAAGCAAACAGCATGGCATATATAGGCGCACCAGGGGCTTCGCCATTTGGGCATGACAACGCGCCAGCGACGATGTGCTCACACCCGTTCGTTTCCCAGGCTGCATCACATGGGCCGTGTTCGGTGGGGTTTTTGGTTCCTGCAAGCTCACATCAGACGTTTCATTCCCGCCATGCCCTGCCTTGGATCCTCTGCCGCTGCAACTGGTTCGAGCCGGCTTATCACTCTGGCAAGCTACCTCGACTATGACCGATGCAAACCACATGACATATAAACGCGCAGCAGGGGCTTCGCCATTTGAGCATGACACCCCGCCAGAGACGATGCGCTCACAACCGTTCGTTTTGCAGGCTGCATCACATAGTCGTTTGCAGTGGGTTTCTAGGTTCCTGCAAGCTCACATCACAGGTTTCAATCCCGCCATGCCCTGCCTTGGATCATCTGCCACTGCATCTGGTTCCAGCCGGCTCATCACTCTGGCAAGCTACATCGACTATGACCGATGCAAACCGCATGGCATATAAACGCGCAGCAGCGGCTTCGCCATTTGAGCAGGACATCGCGCCAGTGACGATGCGCTCACACCCGTTCGTTTTCCAGCCTGCTCCACATGGGCCGTTTGCGGTAGCTTCTTTCGTTCCTGCAAGCTCACAACAGAGGTTTCAATCCCGCCATGCGCTGCCTTGGATCCTCTGCCACTGCATCTGGTTCGAGCGGGCTCAACAATCAGGTCCCCGACATCGACTATTAACGAAGCAAACAGCATGGCATATAAAAGCGCACCAGTAGTTGCTTCTCCACATGGGTTTGACACCGCGCCAGAGACGATGCGCTCAGGAACGTTCGTTTTGCAGGCTGCATCACATGGTCCTTTATGCGGTGGGGTTCTTGGTTCCTGCCAGCTCACATCAGACGTTTCATTCCCGCCATGCCCTGCCTTGGATCCTCTTCCGCTGCATCTGGTTCGAGCCGGCTCATCACTCTGTCAAGCTACCTCCACTATGACCGATACTAACCGCATGGCATATAAACGCGCACCAGGGGCTTCGCTATTTGGGCATGACACCGCGCCAGAGACGATGCGCTCACGAACGTTCGTTTTGCAGGCTGCATCACATAGGATGTTGGTGGTGGTTTTCTTGTTTCCTGCCAGCTCACACCAGAGGTTTCAATCCCGCCATGCCCTGCCTTGGATCCTCTGCCACTGCATCTGGTTCTAGCCGGCTCATCACTCTGTCAAGCTACCTCCACTATGACCGATACTAACCGCATGGCATATAAACGCGCAGCAGGGGCTTCGCCATTTGAGCATGACACCCCGCCAGAGACGATGCGCTCACAAACGTTCGTTTTGCAGGCTGCATCGTATAGGATGTTGGTGGTGGGATTCTTGTTTCCTGCCAGCTCACACCAGAGGTTTCAATCCCGCCATGCCCTGCCTTGGATCCTCTGCCACTGCATCTGGTACGAGCCGGCTCATCAATCTGGCAACCTGCCTCGAATATGACCGAAGCAAACAGCATGGCATAGAAACGCGCACCAGGGGCTTCGGCATTTGGGCATGACACCGCACCATCGACGATGCGCTCACACCCGTTTGTTTTCCAGGCTGCATTACATGGGCCGTTTGCGGTGGGTTTCTTGCTTCCTGCAAGCTCATATCAGAGGTTTCAATCTCGCCATGCCCTGCCTTGGATCCTCTGCCACTGCATCTGGTTCGAGCTGGCTCATCAATCTGGCAACCTACCTCGACTATGACCGAAGCAAACCGCATGGCATTGAAACGCGCACCAGGGGCTTCGGCATTTGTGCATGACACCGCGCCATCTACGATGCGCTCACATCCGTTCGTTTTATAGGCTGCATCACATGGGCCGTTTGCGGTGGGTTTCTTGGTTCCTGTCAGCTTACATCGAAGGAATCAATCCCGCCATGCCCTTCCCTTGATCCTCTGCCGCTGCATCTGCTTCGTGTCGGCTCATCACCCTGGCAAGATACCCCGTTTATGACCGATGCAAACTGCATGACATATAAACGCGCAGCAGGGGCTTCGCCAATTGGGCATGACACCCTGCCAGCGACGATGAGCTCACACCCGTTCGTTTCCCAGGCTGCATCACATGGGCCGTTTTCGGTGGTGTTCTGGGGTCCTACCAGCTCACATCAGACGTTTCATTCCGGCCATACCCTACCTTGGATCCTCTGCCGCTGTATCTGGTCCGAGCCGCCTCATCAATCTGGCAACCTACCTCGACTATGACCGAAGCAAACCGCATTGCATATAAACGCGCACCAGGGGCTTCGCCATTTGGGCATGACACTGCACCAGCGACGGTGCGCTCACACCCGTTCGTTTTCCAGCCTGCATCACATGAGCCGTTTCCGGTTTCTTGGTTCATACCAACTCACATCAGACGTTTCATTACCGCCATACCCTGCCTTGGATCCTCTACCACTGCATCTGGCTCGAGCCGGCTCATCACTGTGGCAAGCTACCTCGACAATCACCGATGCAAACCGAATGACATATAAACGCGCAGCAGGGGCTTCGCCATTTCAGCATGACACCGCACCAGAGACGATGCGCTCACACCCGTTCGTTTTCCAAACTGCATCACATGGGCCGTTTTCGGTGGGTTTCTTGGTTCCTGCCAGCTCACATCAGACGTTTCATTCCCGCCAGGACCTGCCTTCGATCCTCTGCCGCTGCATCTGGTTCGAGCCTGCCCATCACTCTGGCAAGCTACCTCGACTATGACCGATGCAAACCGCATGGCATTTAAACGCGTAGCAGGGGCTTCACCATTTGAGCATGACACCGCGCCAGAGACGATGCGCTCACCCCCGTTCGTTTTCCAGGCTGCATCATATCGGCCGTTTTAGGTGGGTTTCTTAGTTCCCGCCAGCTAACATCTGAGGTTTAAATCCCGCCATGCCCTTCCTAGGATCCTCTGCCGCTGCATGTGGTTCGAGCGGGCTCATCAATCTGGCAACCTACTTCCACTAAGAACGAAGCAAACGGCATGGCATATAAAAGCGCATCAGTTACTTCTCTATTTGGGCATTACACCACGCCAGCGACGATGCGCTCACACCCGTTCGTATTCCTGGCTGCACCACATTGGGCGTTTGCGGTGACTTTCTTGGTTCCGGCCAGCTCACATCAGAGGTTTCAATCCCGCCATGCCCTGCCTCGGATTCTCTGCCACTGCATCTGGTTCGAGCGGACTCATCAATCTGGAAACCTACCTCTACTAAGAACAAAAGCAAACAGCATGGCATATAAAAGCGCACCAGTTGCTTCTCCATTTGGGCATGACACCGCGCCAGCGACGATGCGCTCACCCCCGGTTATTTTTCCAGGCTGCATTACATGGGCCGTTTGCGGTGGGTTTCTTGCTTCCTGCAAGCTCACATCAGAGGTTTCAATCCCTCAAAGCCCCGCCTTGGATCCTCTGCCGCTGCATCTGGTTCGAGCCGGCTCATCACTCTGGCAAGCTACCCCGACTATGACCGATGCAAACCGCATGACATATAAACGCGCAGCAGAGGCTTCGCCAATTGAGCTTGACACCCTGCCAGCGACGATGCGCTCACACCCGTTCGTTTCCCAGGCTGCATCACATGAGCCGTTTTCGGTGGTTTTCTGGGGTCCTACCAGCTCACATCAGACGTTTCATTCCGGCCATACCCTGCCTTGGATCCTCTGCCGCTGTATCTGTTCCGAGCCTCATCATCAATGTGGCAACCTGCGTCGACTATGACCGATTCAAACCGCATTGCATATAAACGCGCAGCAGGGGCTTCGCCATTTCAGCATGACACCGCGCCAGAGACGATGCGTTCACACCCGTTCGTTTTCCAGGCTGCATCACATGTGCCGTTTGCAGTGGGGTTCTTAGTTCCTGCCAGCTCACATCAGACGTTTCATTCCCGCCATGCCCTGCCTTGGATCCTCTGCCGCTGCATCTGGTTCGAGCCGGCTCATCACTCTGGCAAGCTACCTCGACTATAACCGATGCAAACCGCATGACATATAAACGCGCAGCAGGGACTTCGCCATTTAAGCATGACACCCCGCCAGAGATGATGCGCTCACTCCCGTTCGTTTTGCAGGCTGCATCACTTGAGCCGTTTGCGGTGGGTTTCTTGGTTCCAGCCAGCTCACATCAGAGGTTTTCATACCCGCCATGTCCTGCCTTGTATTCTCTGCCGCTGTATATGGTCCGAGCCGCCTCATCAATCTGGCAACCTACGTCGACTATGACCGATTCAAACTGCATTGCATATAAACGCGCAGCAGGGGCTTCGCCATTTGAGCATGACAGTGCGCCAGAGAGGATGCGCTCGTACCCGTTCGTTTTCTAGGCTGCATGTCATGGGCCGTTTTCGGTGAGTTTCTTGGTACGTGCCAGCTCACATCAGAGGTTTCATTAACGCCATGGCCTGCCTCTGATACTCTGCCGCTGCATCTGGTTCGAGCCGGCTGATCACTCTGGCAAGCTACCTCGACTATGACCGAGGCAAACCGCATGGCATATAAACGCGCACCAGTTGCTTCTCCATTTGGTCATGACACCGCGCCAGCGACGATGCGCTCACACCCGTTTGTTTTCCAGGCTGCATTACATGGGCCGTTTGTGGTGGGTTTCTTGCTTCCTGCAAGCTCACATCAGAGGTTTCAATCCCTCAAAGCCCCGCCTTCGATCCTCTGCCGCTGCATCTGGTTCGAGCCGGCTCATCACTCTGGCAAGCTACCCCGACTATGACCGATGCAAACCGCATGACATATAAACGCGCAGCAGGGGCTTCGCCAATTGAGCATGACACCCCGCCAGCGACGATGCGCTCACACCCGTTCGTTTCCCAGGCTGTATCACATGGGCCGTTTTTGGTGGTTTTCTTGGTTCCTACCAGCTCACATCAGACGTTTCATTCCGGCCATACCCTGCCTTGGATCCTCTGCCGCTGTATCTGGTCCGAGCCGCCTCTTCAATCTGGCAACCTACGTCGACTATGACCGATTCAAACCGCATTGCATATAAACGCGCACGAGGGGCTTCGCCATTTGGGCATGACACTGCACCAGCGACGGTGCGCACACACCTGTTCGTTTTCCAGCCTGCATCACATGAGCCGTTTGCGGTGTCTTGGTTCCTACCAACTCACATCAGACGTTTCATTACCGCCATACCCTGCCTTGGATCCTCTGCCGCTGTATCTGTTCCGAGCCTCATCATCAATGTGGCAAGCTACCTCGACTATAACCGATGCAAACCGCATGACATATAAACGCGCAGCAGGGACTTCGCCATTTAAGCATGACACCCCGCCAGAGATGATGCGCTCACTCCCGTTCGTTTTGCAGGCTGCATCACTTGAGCCGTTTGCGGTGGGTTTCTTGGTTCCAGCCAGCTCACATCAGAGGTTTTCATAGCCGCCATGTCCTGCCTTGGATTCTCTGCCGCTGTATATGGTCCGAGCCGCCTCATCAATCTGGCAACCTACGTCGACTATGACCAATTCAAACTGCATTGAATCCAGGCTGCATCACATGGGCCGTTGGCGCTGGGTTTCTCTGTTCTTGCCAGCTCACATCAGAGGTTTGAGTCCCGCCATGACCTGCCTGGGTTCCTCTGCCACTGCATCTGGTTCGAGCGGGCTGATCAATCTGGCAACCCACCTCTACTATGACAGAAGCAACCACCATGGCATATAAACGCGCACCAGTTGCTTCGCTATTTGAGCATGACACCGCGCCAGCGACGATGCGCTCACACTCGTTCGTTTTCCAGGCTGCATGACATGGGCCGTTTGCGGTGGATTTCTAGGTTCGTGCCAGCTCACATCAGACGGTTAAATCCTGCCATGGCCTGCCTTGGATACTCTGCCGCTGCATCTGGTTCGAGCGGGCTCATCAATCTGGCAACCTACCTCGAATATGACCGAAGCAAAGAGCATGGCATATAAACGCGCACCAGTTGCTTCGCCATTTGAGCATGACACCGCGCCAGCGACGATGCGCTCACACCCGTTCGTTTTCCAGGCTGCATCACATGGGCCGTTGGCGCTGGGTTTCTCTGTTCTTGACAGCTCACATCAGAGGTTTGAGTCCCGCCATGACCTTCCTGGGTTCCTCTGCCGCTGCATCTGGTTCGAGCGGGCTGATCAATCTGGCAACCCACCTCTACTATGACAGAAGCAACCACCATGGCATATAAACGCGCACCAGTTGCTTTGCTATTTGAGCATGACACCGCGCCAGCGACGATGCGCTCACACCCGTTCGTTTTCCAGGCTGCATCACATGGGCCGTTGGCGGTGGATTTCAAGGTTCCTGCCAGCTCACATCAGACGGTTCAATCCTGTCATGCCCTGCGTTGGATCCTCTTCCGCTGCATCTGCTTCGAGCCGCCTCATCAATCTGGTAACCTACCTCGACTATGACCGAAGCAACCACCATGGCATAGAAACGCGCACCAGGGGCATCGTCATTTGGGCATGACACCGCGCCAGCGACGGTGCGCTCACACCCATTCGTTTTCCAGGCTGCATCACTTGGGCCGTTTTCGGTGGTTTTCTTGGTTCCTGCCAGCTCACTTCAAACGTTTCATACCCGCCATGCCCTGCCTTCGATCCTCTGGCGCTGCATCTCGTTCGAGCCGGATCATCACTCTAGAAGGCTACCTCGACTATGACGGGTGCAAACCGCATGGCATATAAACGCGCTGCAAGGGCTTCGCCATTTGAGCATGACACCGCGCCAAAGACGATGCGCTCACACCCGTTCGTTTTGCAGGCTGCATCACATGGGCCGGTTGCGGTGGGTATCTTGGTTCCTGCCAGCTCACATCAGAGGTTTCAATCTCGCCATGCCCTGCCTAGGATCCTCTGCCACAGCATCTTGTTCGAGCGGGCTCATCAATCTGGCAAACCACCTACACTAAGAACGAAGCAAACAGCATGGCATATAAAAGCGCACTAGTTGTTTCTCAATTTGGGCATGACACCGCACCAGCGACCATGCGCTCACACCCGTTCGTTTTCCAGGCTGCATCACAAGGGCCGTTTGCGGTGGGTTTCTAATTTCCTGCCAGCTCACATCAGAGGTTTCAATCATGCCTTGCCCTGCCTCGTATCCTCTGCCGCTGCATCTGGATCGAGCGGGCTCATCAATCTGGCAACCTACCTCGACTATGACCGAAGCAGCCACCATGGCATATAAACGCGCACCAGTTGCTTCGCCATTTGAGCATGACACCGCGCCAGCGACGATGCGCTCACAACCGTTCGTTTTCCAGGCTCCATCACATGGGCCGTTTTCGGTGGTTTTCTTGGTTCCTGCCAGCTCACTTCAGACGTTTCATACCCGCCATGCCCTGCCTTCGATCCTCTGGCGCTGCATCTGGTTCGAGCCGGATCATCACTCTGGAAAGCTACCTCGACTATGACGGGTGCAAACCGCATGGCATATAAACGCGCTGCAAGGCCTTCGCCATTTGAGCATGACACCGCGCCAAAGACGATGCGCTCACACCCGTTCGTTTTGCAGGCTGCATCACATAGGCCGTTTGCGGTGGATTTCTTGGTTCCTGCCAGCTCACATCTGAGGTTTCAATCCCGCCATGCCCTGCCTTGGATCCTGGGCCACTGCATTTGGTTCGAGCGGGCTCATCAATCTGGCAACCAACCTCTACTATGACCGAAGCAAAGAGCATGGCATATAAACGCGAACCAGTTGCTTCGCCATTTGAGCATGACACCGCGCCAGAGACGATGCGCTCACACCCGTTCGTTTTCCAGGCTGCATCACATGGGCCGTTGGCGGTGGGTTTCACTGTTCTTGCCAGCTCACATCAGAGGTTTCAATCCCGCCATGACCTGCCTGGGTTCCCCTGCCGCTGCATCTGGTTCGAGCGGGCTGATCAATCTGGCAACCCACCTCTACTATGACAGAAGCAACCACCATGGCATAAAAACGCGCACCAGTTGCTTCGCCATTTGAGCATGACACCGCGCCAGCGACGATGCGCTCACACCCGTTCGTTTTCCAGGCTGCATCACATGGGCAGTGTGCGGTCGGTTTATTGGTTCCTGCCAGCTCACATCAGAGATTTCAATCTCGCCATATGCCCTGCCTTGGATCCTCGGCCAATGCATTTGGTTCTAGCCGGCTCATCAATCTCGCAACGAACCTCCACTAAGAACGAAGCAAACAGCATGGCATATAAAGCCGCACCAGTGGCTTCTCCATTTGGGCATGACACCGCACCAGCGATGATGCGCTCACACCCGTTCCTTTTGCAGGCTGCATCACTTGGGCCGTTTGCGGAGGGTTTCTTGGTTCCTGCCAGCTCACATCTGAGGTTTCAATCCCGCCATGCCCTGCCTAGGATCCTCTGCCGCTGCATTTTGTTCGAGCGGGTTCATCAATCTGGCTACCTACCTCGACTATGACCGAAGCAAACAGCATGGCATAGAAACGCGCACCAGGGGCTTCTCCATTTGGGCATGATACCGCGCCAGCGACGACGCGCTCACACCCATTCGTTTTCCAGGCTGCATCACTTGGGCCGTTTGCGGTGGGTTTCTTGGTTCCTGCCAGCTCATATCAGAGGTTTTCAATCCCGTCATGCCCTGCCTTGGATACTCTGCCGCTGTATCTGGTCCGAGCCACCTCATCAATCTGGCAACCTACGTCGACTATGACCGATTCAAACCACATTGCATATAAACGCGCAGCAGGGGCTTCGCCATTTGAGCATGACACTGCGCCAGAGACGATGCGCTCACACCCGTTCGTTTTGCACGCTGCATCACATGGGCCGTTTGCGGTGGGTTTCTTGGTTCCTGCCAGTTCACATAAGAGGTTTCAATCCCGCCATGCCCCGCCTTGGATCCTCTGCCGCTGCATCTGGTTCGAGCGGGCTCATCAATCTGGCAACCTACCTCGAATATGACCGAAGCAAAGAGCATGGCATATGAACGCGCACCAGTTGCTTCGCCATTTGAGCATGACACCGCGCCAGCGACGATGCGCTCACACCCGTTCGTTTTCCAGGCTGCATCGCATGGGCCGTCGGCGGTCGGTTTCTTGGTTCCTGCCAGCTCACATCAGAGGTTTCAATCCCACCATGCCATGCCTTGGATCCTCTGTCGCAGCATCTGGATCGAGCGGACTTCTCAATCTGGCAACCCATCTCGACCATGACCGAAGCAAACAGCATGACATATAAACGCGCACCAGGGGCTTCGCCATTTGGGCATGACATCGCGCCAGCGACGATGGGCTCACACCCGTTCGTTTTGCACGCTGCATCATATGGGCCGTTTGCGGTGGGTTTCTTGGTACCTGCCAGCTCACATCAGACGGTTCAATCCTGCCATGCCCTGCGTTGGATCCTCTTCCGCTGCATCGGCTTCGAGCCGCCTCATCAATCTGGTAACCTACCTAGACTATGACCGAAGCAAAAAGCATGGCATTGAAACGCGCACCAGTTGCTTCGCCATTTGAGCATGACACCGCGCCAGCGACGATGCGCTCACACCCGTTCGTTTTCCAGGCTGCATCACATGGGCAGTTTGCGGTGGGTTTCTTGGTACCTGCCAGCTCACATCAGAGGTTTTCATTCCCGCCATGCCCTGCCTTGGATACTCTGCCGCTGCATCTGGTTCGAGCGGGCTGATCAATCTGGCAACCCACCTCTACTAAGACAGAAGCAACCACCATGGCATATAAACGCGCACCAGTTGCTTCGCCATTTGAGCATGACACCGCGCCAGCGACGATGCGCTCACACCCGTTCGTTTTGCACGCTGCATCACATGGGCCGTTTGCGGTGGGTTTCTTGGTTCCTGCCAGCTCACATCAGACGGTTCAATCCTGCCATGCCCTGCGTTGGATCCTCTTCCGCTGCATCGGCTTCGAGCCGCCTCATCAATCTGGCAACCTACCTCGAATATGACCGATGCAAAGAGCATGGCATTGAAACGCGCACCAGTTGCTTCGCCATTTGAGCATGACACCGCGCCAGCGACGATGCGCTCACACCCGTTCGTTTTGCATGCTGCATCACATGGGCAGTTTGCGGTGGGTTTCTTGGTTCCTGCCAGCTCACATCAGATGGTTCAATCCTGCCATGCCCTGCGTTGGATCCTCTGCCGCTGCATCTGGTTCGAGCCGTCTCTTCAATCTGGCAACCTACCTCGACTATGACCGAAGCAACCACCATGGCACATAAACCAGCACCAGTAGCTTCGCCATTTCAGCGTGACACCGCGCCAGCGACGATGCGCTCACACTCGTTCGTTTTCTAGGCTGCATCACATGGGCCATTTGCGGTGGATTTCTAGGTTCCTGCCAGCTCACATCAGACGGTTCAATCCTGCCATGCCCTTCGTTGGATCCTCTTCCGCTGCATCGGCTTCGAGCCGCCTCATCAATCTGGTAACCTACCTCGACTATGACCGATGCAAAGAGCATGGCATTGAAACGCGCACCAGTTGCTTCGCCATTTGAGCATGACACCGCGCCAGCGACGATGCGTTCACACCCGTTCGTTTTCCAGGCTGCATCACATGGGCAGTTTGCGGTCGGTTTATTGGTTCCTGCCAGCTGACATCAGAGGTTTCAATCCCACCATACCCTGGCTTGGATACTCTGCCGTTGCATCTGATTCGAGCCGCCTCATCAATCTGGCAACCTACCTCGACAATGACTGAAGCAAACAGCATGGTATATAAACGCGCACCAGTTGCTTCTCCATTTGGGCATGACACTGCACCAGCGATCATGCGCTCACACCCGTTCGTTTTCCAGGCTGCATCACATGGGCCGTTGGCGCTGGGTTTCTCTGTTCTTGCCAGCTCACATCATAGGTTTCAATCCGGCCTTGCCTTGTATCGGATCCCCTGCCGCTGGATCTGGTTCGAGCGGGCTCATCAATCTGGCAACCTACCTCGACTATGACGGAAGCAAACAGCATGGCATAGAAACGCGCAGCAGGGGCTTCGCCATTTGAGCATGACACTGCGGCAGAGACGATGCGCTCGCACCCGTTCGTTTTCCAGGCTGCATGTCATGGGCCGTTTTCGGTGAGCTTCTTGGTTCCTGCCAGCTCACATCAGACGTTTCATTCCCGCCATGCCCTGCCTTAGATTCTCTGCCGCTGCATCTGGTTCGAGCCGGCTCATCACTCTGGTAAGCTACCTCCACTATGACCAAAGCAATCAGCATGGCATACAAACGCGCACCAGGGGCATCGTCATTTGGGCATGACACCACGCCATCGACGATGCGCTCAGACCCGTTCGTTTTCCAGGCCGCAGTCACATGGGCCGGTTGCGGTGGGTATCTTGGTATCTGCCAGTTCACATCAGAAGTTTCAATCTCGCCATGCCCTGCCTAGGATCCTCTGCTACTGCATCTTGTTCGAGCGGGCTCATCAATCTGGCAAACTACCTCCACTAAAAACGAAGCAAACAGCATGGCATATAAAAGCGCACTAGTTGTTTCTCAATTTGGGCATGACACCGCACCAGCGACGATGCGCTCACACCTGTTCGTTTTCCAGGCTGCATCACATTTTGCGGTGGGTTTCTAATTTCCTGCCAGCTCACATCAGAGGTTTCAATCCCGCCTTGCCCAGCCTCGGATCCTCTGCCGCTGCACCTGGATCGAGCGGGCTCATCAATCTGGCAACCTACCTCGACTATGACCGAAGCAACCACCATGGCATATAAACGCGCACCAGTTGCTTCGCCATTTGAGCATGACACCGCGCCAGCGATGATGCGCTCACAACCGTTCGTTTTCCAGGCTCCATCACATGGGCCGTTTTCGGTAGTTTTCTTGGTTTTTGCCAGCTCACTTCAGACGTTTCATTTCCGCCATGACCTGCCTTCGATCCTCTGGCGCTGCATCTGGTTCGAGCCGGATCATCTGGAAGGCTACCTCGACTATGACGGATCCAAACCGCATGGCATATAAACGCGCTGCAGGGGCTTCGCCATTTGAGCATGACACCGCGCCAGAGACGATGCGCTCACACCCGTTCGTTATCCACGCTGCATCACATGGACCGTTTGCGGTGGTTTCTTGGTTCCTGCCAGCTCACATCTGAGGTTTCAATCCCACCATGCCCTGCCTAGGTTCCCCTGCCGCTGCATCTGGGTCGAGCGGGCTGATCAATCTGGTAACCCACCTCTACTATGACAGAAGCAACCACCATGGCATAAAAACGCGCTCAGTTGCTTCGCCATTTGAGCATGACACCGCTCCAGCGACGATGCGTTCACACCCGTTCGTTTTCCAGGCTGCATCACATGGGCAGTTTGCGGTCGGTTTATTGGTTCCTGCCAGCTGACATCAGAGGTTTATATCCCACCATACCCTGGCTTGGATAATCTGCCGCTGCATCTGATTCGAGCCGCCTCATCAATCTGGCAACCTACCTCGACTATGACTGAAGCAAACAGCATGGTATATAAACGCGCACCTGTTGCTTCTCCATTTGGGCATGACACCGCACCAGCGATGATGCGCTCACACCCGTTTGTTTTCCACGCTGCATCACACGGGCCGTTTGTGGTGGGTTTCTAGGTTCCTGCCAGCTCACATCATAGGTTACAATCCGGCCTTGCCCAGCCTCGGATCCTCTGCCGCTGCATCTGGTTCGACCGGGCTCATAAATCTGGCAACCTACCTCGACTATGACCGAAGCAAACAGCATGACACAGAAACGCGCACCAGGGGCTTCGCCATTTGGGCATGACACCGCACCAGCGACGATGCGCTCACACCTGTTCGTTTTCCAGGCTGCATCACAAGGGCCGTTTTCGGTGGGTTTCTAGGTTCCTGCCAGCTCACATCAGAGGTTTCAATCCCGCCTTGCCCTGCCTCGGATCCCCTGCCGCTACATCTGGATGGAGCGGGCTCATCAATCTGACAACGTACCTCGACTATGACCGAAGCAAACAGCATGGCATAGAAACGCGCACCAGGGGCTTCGCCATTTGGGCATGACACCGCACCAGCGACGATGCGCTCACACCCGTTCGTTCTCCATGCTGCATCACATGGGCCGTTTGCGGTGGGCTTCTTGGTTCCTGCCAGCCCACATCAGAGGTTTCAATCCCGCCATGACCTGCCTGCGTTCCTCTGCCGCTGCATCTGGATCGAGCGGGCTCATCAATCTGGCAACCCATCTCGACTATGACCGAAGCAAACAGCATGGCATATAAACGCGCACCAGGGTCTTCGCCATTTGGGCATGACATCGCGCCTGCGACGATGTGTTCACAGCCGTTCGTTTTCCCGGCTGCATTACATGGGCCGTTTGCGGTGGGTTTCTTGGTTCCTGCCAGCTCACATTACACGTTTCAATCCCGCCATGCCCTGCCCTCGATCCTCTGCCGCTGCATCTGGTTCGAGCCGGCTCTTCAATCTGGCAACCTACCTCGACTATGACCGAAGCAACCACCATGGCATATAAACGAGCACTAGTTGCTTCGCCATTTGAGCATGACACCGCGCCAGCGACGATGCGCTTACACCCGTTCGTTTTCCAGGCTCCATCACATGGGCCGTTTTCGGTGGGTTTCTAGGTTCCTGCCAGCTCACATCAGACGGTTCAATCCTGCCATGCCCTGCGTCGGATCCTCTTCCGCTGCACCTGCTTCGAGCCGCCTCATCAATCTGGCAACCTACGGCGACTATGACCGAAGCAAAGAGCATGGCATAGAAACGCGCACCAGGGGCTTCGCCATTTGGGCATGACAGCGCGCCAGCGACGATGCGCTCACACCCGTTCGTTTTCCAGGCTGCATCACCTGGGCCGTTTTCGGTGGTTTTCTTGGTTCCTACGAGCTCCCATCAGACGTTTTATGCCGGCCATTCCCAGCCTTGGATCCTCTGCCTATGTATCTGGTCCGAGCCGCCTCATCAATCTGGCAACCTACGTCGACTATGACCGATTCAAACCGCATTGCATACAAACGCGCAGCTGGGCTTCGCCATTTGAGCATGACACCGCGCCAGCGATGATGCGCTCACAACCGTTCGTTTTCCAGGCTGCATCACATAGGCTGTTTGCGGTGGGTTTCTCTGTTCTTGCCAGCTCACATCACACGTTTCATTCCCGCCACGCCCTGCCTTGGATTCTCTCCCGCTGCATCTAGTTAGAGCTGGCTCATCAATCTGGAAACCTACCTCGACAATGACCGAAGCAACCACCATGGCATATAAACGCGCACCAGTAGCTCCGCCATTTCAGCATGACAGCGCACCAGCGACGATGAGCTCACACCCGTTCGTTTTCCAGGCTGCATCACATGGACCGTTTTCGGTGGTTTTCTTGGTTCCTACCAGCTCACATCAGACGTTTTATTCCGGCCATACCCTGCCTTGGATCCTCTGCCGCTGTATCTGGTCCGAGCCGCCTCATCAATCTGGCAACCTACGTCGACTATGACCGATTAAAACCGCATTGCATATAAACGCGCAGCAGGGGCTTCGCCATTAGAGCATGACACTGAGCCAGAGACGATGCGCTCGCACCCGTTCGTTTTCCAGGCGGCATGTCATGGGCCGTTTTCGGTGAGTTTCTTGGTTCCTGCCAGCTCACATCACACGTTTCATTCCCGCCACGCCCTGCCTTTGTTTCTCTGCCGCTGCATCTGGTTCGAGCCGGCTTATCACTCTGGCAAGCTACCTCGACTATGACCGATGCAAACCACATGGCATAGAAACGCGCACCAGGGGCATCGCCATTTGGTCATGACACCACACCATCGACGATGCGCTCACACCCGTTCGGTTTCCTGGCCGCAGTCACATGGGCCGGTTGCGCTGGGTTTGTTGGTTCCTGCCAGTTCACATCAGAGGTTTCAATTTCGCCATGCCCTGCCTAGGATCCTCTGCCACTGCGTCTTGTTCGAGCGGGCTCAACAATCTGGCAAACTACCTCCACTAAGAACGAAGCAAACAGCATGGTATAGAAAAGCTCACTAGTTGCTTCTCAATTTGGGCATGACACCGCACCAGCGACGATGCGCTCACACCTGTTCGTTTTCCAGGCTGCATCACAAGGGCCGTTTTCGGTGGGTTTCTAGGTTCCTGCCAGCTCACATCAGAGGTTTCAATCCCGCCTTGCCCTGCCTCGGATCCCCTGCCGCTACATCTGGATGGAGCGGGCTCATCAATCTGACAACGTACCTCGACTATGACCGAAGCAAACAGCATGGCATAGAAACGCGCACCAGGGTCTTCGCCATTTGGGCATGACACTGCGCCAGCGACGATGCGCTCACACCCGTTCGTTCTCCATGCTGCATCACATGGGCCGTTTGCGGTGGGCTTCTTGGTTCCTGCCAGCCCACATCAGAGGTTTCAATCCCGCCATGACCTGCCTGCGTTCCTCTGCCGCTGCATCTGGATCGAGCGGGCTCATCAATCTGGCAACCCATCTCGACTATGACCGAAGCAAACAGCATGGCATATAAACGCGCACCAGGGTCTTCGCCATTTGGGCATGATATCGCGCCTGCGACGATGTGTTCATAGCCGTTCGTTTTCCCGGCTGCATTACATGGGCCGTTTGCGGTGGGTTTCTTGGTTCCTGCCAGCTCACATTACACGTTTCAATCCCGCCATGCCCTGCCCTCGATCCTCTGCCGCTGCATCTGGTTCGGGCCGGCTCTTCAATCTGGCAACCTACCTCGACTATGACCGAAGCAACCACCATGGCATATAAACGAGCACCAGCTGCTTCGCCCTTTGAGCAGGACACCGCGCCAGCGACGATGCGCTTACACCCGTTCGTTTTCCAGGCTGCATCACATGGGCCGTTTGCGGTGGGTTTCTAGGTCCCTGCCAGCTCACATCAGACGGTTCAATCCTGCCATGCCCTGCGTTGGATCCTTTTCCACTGCACTTGCTTCGAGCCGCCTCATCAATCTGGCAACCTACGTCGACTATGACCGAAGCAAAGAGCATGGCATAGAAACGCGCAATAGGGGCTTCGCCATTTGGGCATGACCGCGCGCCAGCGACGATGCGCTCACACCCGTTCGTTTTCCAGGGTGCATCACATGGGCCGTTTTCGGTGGTTTTCTTGGTTCCTACGAGCTCACATCAGACGTTTTATGCCGGCCATACCCTGCCTTGGATCCTCTGCCTATGCATCTGGTCCGAGCCGCCTCATCAATCTGGCAACCTACGTCGACTATGACCGATTCAAACCGCATTGCATATAAACGCGCAGCAGGGCTTCGCCATTTGAGCATGACACTGCGCCAGAGTCCATGCGCTCGCACCCGTTCGTTTTCCAGGCGGCATGTCATGGGCCGTTTCCGGTGAGTTTCTTGTTTCCTGCCAGCTCACATCAGACGTTTCATTCCCGCCATGCCTTGCCTTGAATACTATGCCGCTGCAGCTGGTTCGAGCCGGCTCATCAATCTGGCAACCTGCCTCGACTATGACCGAAGCAATCAGCATGGCATAGAAACGCGCACCAGGGGCATAGCGATTTGGGCATGACACCGCGCCATCGACGATGCGCTCACACCCGTTCGTTTTCCAGGCCGCAGTCACATGCGCCGGTTGCGGTGGGTTTCTTGGTTCCTGCCAGTTCACATCAGAAGTTTCAATCTCGCCATGCCCTGCATAGGATCCTCTGCCGCTGCATCTGGTTTGAGCGGGCTCATCAATCTGGCAAACTACCTCCACTAAGAACGAAGCAAACAGCATGGCATATAAAAGCGCACTAGTTGCTTCTCAATTTGGGCATGACACCGCACCAGCGACGATGCGCTCAAACCCGTTCGTTTTCCAGGCTGCATCACAAGGGCCGTTTGCGGTGGGTTTCTAGGTTCCTGCCAGCTCACTTCAGAGGTTTCAATCCCGCCTTGCCCTCCCTCGGATCCTCTGCCGCTGCATCTGGGTCGAGCGGGCTCATCAATCTGGCAACGTACCTCGACTATGACCGAAGCAAACAGCATGGCATAGAAACGCGCACCAGGGGCTTCGCCATTTGGGCATGACACCGCGCCAGCAACAATGGGTTCACACCCGTTCGTTCTCCATGGGCCGTTTGAGGTGGGCTTCTTGGCTCCTGCCAGCCCACATCAGAGGTTTCAATCCCACCATGCCCTGCCTTGGATCCTTTGCCGCTGCATCTGCTTCGAGCGGGCTCATATATCTGGCAACCTACGTCGACTATGACTGAAGCAAAGAGCATGGCATATAAACGCGCACCAGTTGCTTCCCCATTTGAGCATGACACCGCGCCAGCGACGACGCGCTCACACCCGTTGGTTTTCCATGCTGCATCACTTGGGCCGTTTGCGGTGGGTTTCTTGGTTCCTTCCAGCTCATATCATAGGTTTTCAATCCCGCCATGCCCGGCCTTGGATACTCTGCCGCTGCATCTGGTTCGAGTTGGCTCATCAATCTGGTAACCTACGTCGACTATGACCGATTCAAACCGCATTGCATATAAACAGCAGCAGGTTCTTCGCCATTTGAGCATGACACTGCGCCAGAGACGATGCGCTCGCACCCGTTAGTTTTCCAGGCTGCATCTCCTGCGCCGTTTTCAGTGAGTTTCTTGGTTACTGCCAGGTCACATCAGACGTTTCATTCCCGCCACGCCCTGCCTTGGATACTCTGCCGCTGCATCTGGTTCGAGCCTGCTCATCACTCTGGCAAGCTACCTCGACTATAACCGATGCAAACCACATGGCATATAAACGCGCAGCAGGGGCTTCGCCACTTGAGCACGACACCGCGCCAGAGACGACGCGCTCACACCCGTTCGTTTTCCAGGCTGCATCACATGGGCCGTTTGCGGTGGGTTTCTTCGTTCCTGTCAGCTCACATCAGACGTTTCATTCCCGGCATGCCCTGCCTTGGATCCTCTGCCGCTGCATCTGGTTCGAGCCGGCTCATCACTCTGGCAAGCTTCCTCGACTATGACCGATGCAAACCGCATGACATATAAACGCACAGCAGGGCCTTCGCCATTTGAGCATGACACCGCGCCATCGACGATGCGCTCACACCCGTTCGTTTTCCAGGCCGCAGTCGCATGGGCCGGTTGCGATGGGTTTCTTGGTTCCTGCCAGTTCACATCAGAGGTTTCAATCTCGCCATACCCTGCCTAGGATCCTCATCCACTGCTTCGTGTTCGAGCGGGCTCATCAATCTGGTAACCTACCTCCACTAAGAACGAAGAAAACAGCATGACATATAAAAGCGCACAAGTTGCTTCTCAATTTGGGCATGACACCGCACAAGCGACGATGCGCTCACACCCGTTCGTTTTCCAGGCTGCATCACAAGGGCCGTTTGCGGTGGGTTTCAAGGTTCCTGCCAGCTCACATCAGAGGTTTCAATCCCGCCTTGCCCTGCCTCGGATCCTCTGCCGCTGCATCTGGATCGAGCGGGCTCATCAATCTGGCAACCTACCTCGACTATGACCGAAGCAAACAGCATGGCATAGAAACGCGCACCAGGGGCTTCGTCCACTTGGGCTTGACACCGCGCCAGCGACGATGCGCTCACACCCGTTCGTTCTCCAGGCTGCATCACATGGGCATGTTTGCGGTGTGTTTCTCTGGTTCCTGCCAGCTCACATCAGAGGTTTCATTCCCGCCATGACGCTGCCTGGGTTCCTCTGCCGCTGCATCTGGTTCGAGCGGGCTCATCAGTCTGGCAAACCACCGTCGACTATGACACGAAGCACCCACCATGGCATATAAACGCGCACCAGTTGCTTCGCCACTTGGGCTTGACACCGCGCCAGCGACGATGCGCTCACACCCGTTCGTTTTCCAGGCTGCCTCACATGGGCCGTTTGCGGTGGCTTTCTTGGTTCCTGCCAGCTCACATCAGACGTTTCAATCCCGCCATGCCCTGCCTTGGATCCTCTGCCGCTGCATCTGCTTCGA